>SJYX01005069.1:0-37203 GCA_006410675.1 Oreotragus oreotragus
CGGCAATAAGGAATTCATGATCTGAGTTATAGTCCGCTCCTGGTCTTGTTTTTGCTGACTGTATAGAGCGTCTCCTTCTTTGGCTGCAAAGAATATAGTCAATCTGATTTCAGTGTTGGCCATCTGCTGATGTCCATGTGTAGAGTCTTCTCTTGTGTATAGGGGATCTTAATTCCAAAACTGAGGACTGAATCCATGTCCCTTGCAGTGAAAGCTGGGACCCCTGGACCAGCAGGGAACTCACCCTAGGAACGTAGTCTTAATCAGCCAGACTGGAGTTTTCTGGTCTGCACCCTGGTGGCAATCCGTCTCCTGGACCCTCTCCATCCTTGGGAGGAAGAAGCAATCTACAAGAGTGACACTTGCCCTGCTTCCAAAAGAAGGTGAGTGGGTATGAAACAGCCCTTTGTTAGGTTTTGTTAATAGCTGCTACTTCCCGCCCTCCTTCTACCTCTAAAAACCTTTCATTCTTCTTTTTTACAACCTTTCAGTTTCTATTTACAACGTCAGATGCTGCCTGATTCATGAATCACTGAATAATAAAGCCAATTAAATCTTCAGATTTACTCAGCGGAATTTTGTTTCTATCAGTTTTCATCTTCATCTTAGTAGCTGGTGGTTCTGTGTCTCCCTTCTCCACAGACCAGCCAAAGCACCTGCCAGAACCACACCCACTCCCAATATATTCTAGGGAAGTCTTCTCTCCAGCGCCCAAATCTGGAGCCATCTACTCCTGCAGAGGACATGCACTTGTGATGCCAAAAGCTCAGCTTCTCTGTACACTGGTGCCAGATCAAATCTCGGAGAGAGAGTTTTGAGTGAAGTAGGAAACAGTAGCTTTATTTTTGTGCCAGGCAAAGGGGGCCATAGTGGGCTAAATGCCCTCAAAACCTTGTGTCCCAACTTGGGGAAAATAGTGAGGAATAAAAACCTTATTTTTTAATCACTATAAAAAAAGTTTTATAGTAGTAGTTCAAAGAGGGCGTGTTCAGTCCATGGACATTCTTCTGATGGGTTGGTCGTGAGGTGAGTAGACTTCAGGTCCAACTGGTCTGGGGTTTACATGTTTGTGGTCAGCATACCATCATTAACTGTTAACTTCCCCCACCTGGAAGGAGTTTCAGTATCTGCCAAACAGCTCAAAGATATTATGGTATGTATCTGTTGATGGGGAAACAGGACCTTCTCCCAAGGCTGCTCTTGACTGTTTCTCCTTGGTCTCCAACCCTCTCCCTTCCCTAATTAACAACAGCTTGAATCTGCCCCTTGTGTGGGAAATAAAGCCCACCAGCCCCAACCCAGGAATAGACTTGGAGACACAAGATGCAGTGAGAAGTAAGGCTTTAATGACGGTCTTACAAGATCGGGTGTCTGGTGGGAAGGCTGTAGACCCAGAGTCAATGGGGGTTTTATCCTCTCAGCATGCAAGTCCCTCCCCCGGTTCCTCATTGGCTAAGTACTACGGGGTTAACAACCTTCCCACGAAAACCACTTGGATTTATTCCTCTCCCTTTGTCTGGATTTTCCTATGCAAGTATCCTAAGGGCTCTTACATCAGCAGACTGTCACTCTAGGCTACTTGTCCTTGAAAATGGACCATTTTGAGTTTTTATTTCATACAGTTGGAACTCAGGGAAGGTCATGGAGGCCAAATGAAAGCTGTTTCCTACAATCAAAGAAATGGGAGACATAGGAAGGCCTTGTGCCTGGGAGCCCCATCATCAGGCCCTACATGTATCATCTACTTGAATAGAATAGCATTTAAAGATGGGTTTCAGGGCATAGAGGTAGCTAGGAGATTTTAGATGTGAAACAGTGGACTGAAGACAGAGCCTTGTTTGCCAAAAGCTCCTTTCCCCTACTGCTTTCAAGTCAGTCTGGAAGCTTTGATGTGCAGAAAGACAGAGGAACTCTCACCTGGACCTCAATATGCCCTGGTTGATCGTCAACCTCCCCCACCTGCACTCAGGCCCTGGGTAAAGAGGTTTCCACTGATTAGCACTTCCTCAAAAGATAAAAATAACCTATTGAGAAAGGAAAAAAGTCCAAAGGCCAGTCGGTTGGTTTAGTCAACTAACTCACGTCTGACTCTTTGCTGCCCGCAGGACTGTAGCCCTCCAGGCTCCTCTGCCCATGGAATTTTCCAGGCAAGAACACTGGGCTTGGGTGCCATTTCCTTCTCCAGGGGATCTTCTCGACCCAGGGACTGAACCCGCATCTCTTGTGTCTCCTGCAGTGGCAGGTGGATTCTTTACCACCAGCACCGGCGGGGAAGCCCACCCTCCACTGCAGCTTAAGGGGAAACACAGGAATCTTTGCAAACACCTCCTCTGTCCACAGTAACCCCTGAACATTGAAAGTCTCACAAAATGGTTAGATTCAGCAATACATTTTCTTCTTCTCTGAAAATCCTGCAAATCATCCTTCATCAGGGTGGAGGAATGTGTCCTGTGAAAGCGGAATCAATGCTCAGTGTTCATTTCCAGTGTTGATGATTCAGTTTCCTAGTTCCCACCCTTGCTCATTCATTTCTACAGCCAACACGTCTTGAAGATTTGCAGCCAGCAGTGCTTCCAAACTCATTAGCCTATGCCACGCAGATAATAGCACAAGCTGGAATCAGGGTTGCGGGGAGAAATGTCAATCACCTCAGATATGCAGATAACACCACCCTTATGGCAGAAAGTGAAAGGAACTCAAAAGCCTCTTGATGAAAGTGAAAGAGGAGAGTGAAAAAGTTGGCTTAAAGCTCAACATTCAGAAAACGAAGATCATGGCATCTGGTCCCATCACTTCATGGGAAATAGATGGGGAAACAGTGGAAACAGTGTCAGACTTTATTTTGGGGGGCTCCAAAATCACTGCAGATGCTGGTTGCAGCCGTGAAATTAAAAGATGCTTACTCCTTGGAAGAAAAGTTATGACCAACCTAGACAGCATTTTGAAAAGCAGAGACATTACTTTGCCAACAAAGGTCCATCTAGTCAAGGCTATGGTTTTCCCAGTTTTCGTGTATGGATGTGAGAGTTGGACTGTGAAGAAAGCTGAGCACCAAAGAATTGATGCTTTTGAACTATGGTGCTGGAGAAGACCCTTGAGAGTCCTTTGGACTGTAAGGAGACCCAACCAGTCCATTCTGAAGGAGATCAGCCCTGGGTGTTCTTTGGAAGGAAAGATGCTAAAGCTGAAACTCCAGTACTTTGGCCACCTGATGCAAAGGGTTGACTCACTGGAAAAGACTCTGATGCTGGGAGGGATTGGGGGCAGGAGGAGAAGGGGACAACAGAGAATGAGACGGCTGGATGGCATCACGGACTCGATGGACCTGAGTCTGAGTGAACTCTGGGAGTTGGTGAAGGACAGGGAGACCTGGTGTGCTGCGATTCATGGGGTCGCAAAGAGTCGGACACGACTGAGCAACTGAGCTGAACTGAACTGAATGCAGATAATCCTGGCATGTGCACACAGAGCCTCACTTCACCCCCAACTTCACAGCTGAACAATCCAGCTCTGTCTGGGGCAGGGATGCACCTTCTCTTCCGCGTGTTTGTTCCTCATGGTCAATTGCTTCTCCACCTGCCTGGGTGGTGACGACTGCCTCCTCGGCCTGAGTTTCCCCTCCTACCTGGCAAGCAAGAAATGAGGCAGACACACCCACCCAGATAAGCCTCCGGTTCCCTGTGAGATACTCTAAATCTTACAGGGGGAAACCATGGAAAAATTCAAAAGATAAATTAATAGCTGGAATCTTTTTCATCTTTGTTACAGGTGAAAACTTTGGAAGCCTGCATTCTGGCTCCACGTGGGGGCACCTTCTCACGGCAGGTGTCACCTGAGCCTGCTGCACCTCCGCTGAAACTGAGCAAGACCCTGCGGGGCCCTCCCAGGCACAAAAGCCGCTCTGTGCCCCCCATTTCTTCTTCTTTTTTTTTTTTTTCTAAACAACCACTTGATTTTATTCCCATCATTAAAAGATGATCACTTTGGGGGAAACTATAAGTCCTTCTTCGTTTTCATTTTCTTAACAACCACTTGATTTTATTTATATCACAAAAAGTGATCCCCCGTTTCTTGTTTGTAAAAAAAGACTTTAGTCTCCTAGGACTTCCTTTAGTTCCAAAAGCAGACTCAAGCAGTTCCTAAGAAAGGAAGTGAAGGAATGCAGAAACAAAGGAGAAGAAGTCAAGACACAGCAGTTCAGGGACTTCCCTGGTGGTCCAGTGGTTAGGGCTCTATGTTTCCACTGCAGGAGGCCCAGCTTCAATTCAGGGCTCCCCAGGGGTGTCATGTTAACGCCTAAACTCCTAGCTTGGCACCTACAGAATCCTCTCCAGGTTCCTTCTCCTCCTCGGGTTCCATTTCACAATGAAAAGCTGAACGACTTCTGATATCCCAAGCACACTCTGTATTCCCAGACCTCTAAGCTTTTGCTCAAAGTAAAACAGTCACCTCTTATTTCCATGTTGTTTAGTCGATAAGCTATGTCTGACTCTTTGTGACCCCACAGACTGTAGCCCACCAGGCTTCTCTGTCCATGGAATTCTCCAGGCAAGAATANAAGCTGAACGACTTCTGATATCCCAAGCACACTCTGTATTCCCAGACCTCTAAGCTTTTGCTCAAAGTAAAACAGTCACCTCTTATTTCCATGTTGTTTAGTCGATAAGCTATGTCTGACTCTTTGTGACCCCACAGACTGTAGCCCACCAGGCTTCTCTGTCCATGGAATTCTCCAGGCAAGAATACTGGAGTGGGTTGCCATCTCCTTCTCTAAGGGATCTTCCTGACTCAGGGATCGAACTCACATCTCCTGCACTGGCAGGTGGATTCTTTACCCCTGAACCACCTGGGAAGCCCTCTCACTTACATGCAACAGGCATATTACTCACCCTTCAAGTCAGCTCCAAGGCCACCTCCTCCATGAAGCCTGCTAGACAGACTGAGGGACTCCTTCCTTGGGTTAGCCACCCGCCGAAGCCAAGCATTCGACCTCTTTCCTGTGCCCCAGCACTTTGCACCATCTTTTGAACACAGAGGTGCTCAATAAATGGCTGGCCAATAAATTCCCCAGTTTCTGATGAGAGGGAGGTTCTGGAGTCAAGGTGTGGCCCAAGTCCTGGACTAGACACTGACCAGCTGTGTTATCTTGGGTAGATATCTTAACTTCTCTGTGCCTCAGCTGAAATATCACAACAGTTCCTACCCCAGGGGTGCTGCTGTGAGGCTTAAGGTAAGGTGATGTGCAGAAAGCACTTCCTTGGCTGAGGATGTTGGTTCCCCTTGGCCCCCATCTGTTTTGCTTACCCCAACTTCCTGCATACCTCTCTTTCTTTTCTAAAAAAATTCTTTTTAAAAATGTGGACCATTTTTAGTCTTTTTTAAAATTTATTTTTAATGGGAGGATAATTGCTTTACAATATTGTGTTGGTTTCTGCCATACATCAACATGAATCAGCCATAGGTNCCAACTTCCTGCATACCTCTCTTTCTTTTCTAAAAAAATTCTTTTTAAAAATGTGGACCATTTTTAGTCTTTTTTAAAATTTATTTTTAATGGGAGGATAATTGCTTTACAATATTGTGTTGGTTTCTGCCATACATCAACATGAATCAGCCATAGGTATACATATGTCTACCTGGAAAATCCCATGGACAGAGGAGCCTGGCAGGCTACAGTCCATAGGGTTTCAAAGAGCTGGACACAGCTGAGAACGCTCACATACGTATGCTCCCTCCCTCTGGAACCTCCCTCCCACCTCCCCAGTTTGTCAAAGAGCACTGGGCTTGAACTCCCTGCGTCATACGGCAAATTCCCACTGGCTCACTGTTTACATACGGTTAAGGTATATGTTTCCTTGCTACTCTCTCAATTCGTCCCACTGTCTCCTTCCCCCACTGTGTCCACAAGTCCTTTCCCTATATCTGCATCTGCATTGCTGCCCTGAAAATAGGTTCATTGGTACCATTTTTCTAGATTTCATATATATGTGTTAGTATACAATAATTATTTTTCTCTTTCTGACTTACTTCACTCCGTATAATAGGCTCTAGGTTCACCCACCTCTTTAGAACTGACTCAAATGTGTTCCTTTTTATGGCTGAGTAATATCCCTTTGTATATATGAATCTATACATAGAAAACCCTAAAGATGCCACCAGAAAATTTATAGAGCTAACCAATGAATATAGTGAAGTCTTTACAATACTGTCTCTGTCTTATGTCTTGGTTTTTTGGCTGCGAGGCACATGGAATCTTAGCTCCCTGACCAGGGGTTGAACCCACACCCCTTACATTGGAAGGTGTAGCCCTAACCACTGAACCACCAGGGAAGTTTCACATTTCTCTTTATAACTGGCGAGGAGAGGATCCCAAAAATAATATTCAGATGAATCTTATTTAGACTCCCTCCCCTCAAGGCTTTCATAACTCAAAGACCCCTCCACCAGAGAAGACAGTGACGGGTCTGAGTATGTTACCAGGCCGTCACTGTTGGGGGTAGGATGACCTTCTTCTGTACATCATGGGCTTTGATGCTTTTATCTCTACTCCTTCATCTGTTGAGAAATATCTGCCTCCAAGGTCCAGGCAAAATTTCTTTCCCTGGAAGGAGCTCCCAGATGGGGGCCAAACACCCTGTCCCCTCCCTTCCTGCTCTCCGACGCCACCCATCAGAGAGCCCCCCACCTCTGCCCCACTCATCTGAAATGGACCCAAGCAGACACAAGGCCCAGACACCTTGGTACAATTTTATTCACAGACTCTAGACACCCAGGCTGGGCCTGGCACAGTGTTCTTGCCAATGGCAAAAAAAAAAAAAAGAAACACACAAAAACTGATAGTGCACGTCTGTTAATACTAACCATTTTAATTTAAATTAATAACATTTCTGGAAGACAAATGCAGTGGATAGAAAATATAAAAACTTTTAATATACAAATTTTACATCACATTCAAAAAAGCAAGTGTGTGCCTCGTGGCCACAGAAGATGCTGGGTTTGCACACACATGAAATCCTGGCTGACACTGCAGCGTCGCACAAGCTCCCTAACTGGCTTCACATTTATATCTCCACCTGGCCCCCAAAGCAACACAGACAACCCCCACCACCCCCACCAGGGGCTTACAGGGCACATCACACCCCTCAGTGATCACAGGAAGAAATGCTGTGAGAGGGCAGCGGGATTCCAGGCCCTGTAGGCGTCTTTGATCTGGTGGTTGGTATGGAGACGTCATCTTGGCTACACGCCACTTACAACTGGTGGGGAACTCAGGATTCAAGACCTCGGATTGGATGGGGACCAGGGGTTGTGGCTCTGGCGTTTAAAGGCATCAGGAACAGATCCCAGGGGGTTGGAGGTGAGGCTGGGGAGTGGAGGGTGGTGGCGGGTGGCGGCGGGGGGGGGGTGGCACGGGCTGAAGGTTGAAACTTGGGCTCCATTCTCAGACCCCAGGGGACCTCTGCAGCCCCCGAGATCTTGTCCAGGAGGCCTCCCAGCTTCTCCATCCCTTTCACAGTTGGCTGTGAGGGCTGAATTCACAGTATCTGCTGTCCTTCATGTGTTTCCAAGGCAGACGGGGGAGCACACGGAAGGGCAGGCGTGTCTTCCTAACCTCAATTCACAGTCACTTAGAGACAGGGTGATGGGGACCACCTGGGGAGCTCCTCAGCTGCTTCTCTTCAATGACAGGCAGGGCAGAGGCTCAGACTGAGAGCAAGAAGGCATCCCAGGGCCCGGGGGAGGAAGGGGGTGGCCCCCAGTCCCACCCTTGGGGCTCCTGGCAAATCATCAGTTTCCTAAATGCGGGCACTGTGACTGCTCCCCTCCTGGGCCCCCAGCGCTTGCACACAGTAGGCACTCAAAAAAAGCTTCCTGAACTGACCCAAGAGTGTGACACCTTCAAGGGAAAAAAACCCCAGACTGTCCGTCCATGGACCTGAGGTGAGTCCCATTTACTCAGCTGCCCTCAGGCCACCTGCTCATCCAAGGGTTTGGAGGGGAATCGTGAGAGGCATGAACTGTGACCTCTGGGAAGCTGATGTGGGGGGAGGAGCCTGTTGACCAGAGGAGATGGAGTCACATACCACGTGGAGTGGGGGGATCAGGGGAGAGGCTGACCTGGAGGTCAAAGGGATGATGGGGAGAAGCCAAGCGTCCCACAGAGGACAAAAGACCCCCAGAGCCAAGGCTTGCTGGTTTACAGCCTCTCCATCTTCCCCACACACACCCAGCAGGCAGGATTGAGGTGCTGTTGGCCCGGAGGCCCGGGCACCGAGCACAGCTGTTTGGCTGTGCCCTCCCAGCAGGGCCACCAAGGGATGCTCAGCCCAGAGCCAGGAAGATCGCCCCACACAGTCTCCAGGCCAAGCGGCCCATTTCACATGACAGTTTGGCCAGACTCCAGGTTCAGAGCCTGGTTAGACAGGTGTACATAAACCCAGTGGGAGGGCCACGTGCCTTCTCGTTTTGGCTCCAAATGTGGACATGGGTTCTTGGTCTGAAGACAATGTCTCCTCTCTACTTTCATCACCCTGGGTCATTTTTGGCTTTGGAGCCTGATACGCTCTAAGTTTCACTGAAGGGCTTCTCTGGCATTTGGAACTTTCCTCTTTAGGAGTCAGCTTCTAATGAGGACAAGCAGGACCCTCTCACATCTTGGACTTTCCCAAATCTGGTTCCAACGGACACAAGCCTTGGTGCTTGGGAGGACTCTGAAGGTGAGGGGCTTGCTAGCTGGGTCTAAATGAAAGGCAGGGCACAACCTCCCACCTTATCTAAGAGCTCTGAACATGGGCAGTGGAGGAGTCAGGGGCAGGCTAAGGTGTTTCAACAGGACTCAGGGGTGGGCAGTTACAGAACTTTGGCAAGATCAATGATGGGCTTCTAAAGGGCCAGGGCACCCTCTGACTGGGAGAGTGGGCTCAGAGACCCTGCCTGCCTCTTTCCCAACCTTCTACCTTCCCTGTTTTCATGGATCAAGCTTTCACAGTGTACACAGCTGCTGGGCTGGGCCTTAGCGCTGGGGTCAGATGTTAGTTAAGGACTGGGATGTATCTAAATAGTTAAAGCCTTTCATTCCCTCTCCCAGGTGCCCCGCTGGGGGCTTCATGAAAGAAATACCTCCATAGGCAGTGGAGACCCTGGCTGGGAACCACTGGATCAGTCCAGACGTTATCTGGATTTGATCTGTCTCTGCTTTTCCAGCAGATATGGACTGGATTACAGGGGTCAAAGGTGAACTCAAGCTCTCTGCAAACTCCTGACTCTGTTAATCCACCTCAGCTCAGTCAGGGTCTCACCTGTAAGAGGAGGAAGAGATCGCACCTCTTTGATAGGATGAGGGGTGATAGGATTTAGGGCCAAAGTAGAAGCCTGGTCAAACCCTGTGGTTGCCACCCCCCAACCCCTGCCCGTCCTGCCAGGAGACCAGCCACAATCACGATGCTTTTCTCCCTCTTGCCCAGTGTGGGTGCCTCCAGAGGGGAGGGCCACTTCTGCCATCCTGGCCCACGGTGCCAGCAACCTCTGCACAGACCTTTTTTTTTTATTAATACCTATTGTACAACCTCAAGTCCAACTCCGCACGAACATACATGTAAACATCTGCCACCTGTCAGGACAGGTCTGGTTGTTGGTGATGTCATTTTAAGAAACAGCAGGCACAGCTCCATCTCCGGGACCCAAGTGTTTTTGCAGATGAACAGTCTAAACCAAGGCCTCATGCACCTGGTTTGCGGCACTTAGGAGGGTGGCTGGCATTTTGATGAGCAATGTGTTTTTTTTGTCATGGTGGTGGTTCGGATGTTTTAGAGACACATTTAAGAAAGAAATATGTCGTCAGAAAAACTGCACAGCTGGCTACATCTTTGGATTACTGGACTCCAGGATGCCCAAGCCAAACCTTTCAAACCGGGGTACAACTTTGCTGCTGTTAATGCTGAAAAGAGGAACAAAAACAAGAGTTAGCGCCCTGCAGGTTTTGATCAGAATTTGGGCAATGTTAGCTAATGAGCAGGTCAGTTCCAGAAGCTCCATAGAGGACCCGGCCGCACCAAGAAGTGGGAGTGATGATAAGGCCAGTGGCCTTGGCAGAGCTGCTCCTGGTCACACCTGGCCAGGGGTGGGGATGGGGGTAGAGGTGCTAGGCCTCAGCTCCCTCCTGGAGGGTGGTGGCCTGTCTGTCTCGAAAGCCCCGGCACCCCGCGTGCCCAGTAACTGCTGTGGGCTCATTCTCATTGGCAGCTCATTCTCAAACCTCTTGCTCCGAGTAGAACTGGGAGGGAAGAGAAACTCAGCCCCAGCCTTGAGAGTGATAGTTGCGTGGTCCTCAAACGTGGGGGTGCATCAGGGCCATCTGGGAAGTGGGTTGAAATACAGGTTCTCAGCTTCTGCCTCCAGACACCCAGATTCAGGTCTTGGTGGGTCAGGAACCTGCGTTTGGTAAGCCATGGAGGACCCGTGCATGACCTGTCAGCCACATTCTTGCCAAATGCTGGCCTGGCGTCTGGTACTTTCTGTTTACACAGGGCAGGTGGAAGGGGAGTAATGCTGTGGGGCAACGGGATGGACCGGAAGCTTTTTCACAGTTGTTTGGGGATAGGCCCCACCCCCCTTGCTTCAGGACGACTTTTCCAGGTGTCTGTGCGGCCGAGGACACACCCTTTCCAGCTGGTTATCTTTCACGGCAATAGAACTTGTGATGTTTCACCAGCAGCCCGCCTAGAGGGGACCGCAGGCAGCTCTGAAATCATTCCACTCCTTGTTGGACAAGATCCTCGTGGGTTGAGCCAAGCAAAACCCCGCCCCCTGTCCCGGGGACACACCCTGCGAAGGGCCGGGATGTTGCGGGGTGCAGGAGAGGGGGGATCTCTCTCGTTGAGCTGTTAGTAGGGAGACCGCCCCACAGAAGTGCTGCAGAGATGAAGTCGCGTCCAGGGAGGAGGTTCCGGGTTGGGGGGGTGCTGTTAGGGAGACCCTCCATGGAAGGCTGTCACTCAGGCACACACGGGGCCACAGGGCGGGGCGAGGGCCAGTTTTAACAAACAAAGCAGAAAGAAGTCTCAGCAGAGGCTGGGGCGGCAGGATCGCATTCCCTGGGTTAGTGGCCGCAGTGCTGTTTGAGCTGGGGTAGAAGTCGCAGTGCCGAGCGTGGATTAGGAGGAAGAAAGCCCCGAACATGCAAGGCAGCCAGGCCTACAACCTACAGGAGGAGAGACAAGAGGGGAGAGGGCAGAGTCAGAGCCTGAGACCGTGGGGAGGGGGCAGGGGGCATGGCTAAGGCCTGGCCAGGACACAGGGCAGGAGCCCCTCTTTCCCTGTAGACAGAGGAAAGGACATCCCCACTCCAGTCCATGCTAGGCAGCAGAGCAAGCTTGGAAGGGAGCCTGGCATAGAGAACCTCCCCCAAGCTTTCCTCTGGGACACAGCCACAGAATGCTGAACAGAGGTCGACCAGCAGGTCCACGGCTCCTCATTGAAACTGACATCTTGGAGTTTACTGTCTGGTCCCTGCATTTTCTTCTTTAAGATCCAGCCAGAGGGGCTTCTGGAGACCCAGGCCAGCGATCTGAGTTCTTGCCCTCCCTAGAACAAGCCATCGCCTGCCACAGTGTGTGGACAGAGGCCCTGCCACACGCTGTGAGTCTGCTCTCAGCCCAGGGAAAGAAACAGCCTGCAGGGCCCCTGCCAGTGGCCATGTGAGCCGCCAGAATATCATTGTTGTTTATGGGAATACCACACGCCAAGAAGGGGAAGCTGGATGCAGAAACAGTAGGAAACAGGATGTGCAAAGGGTTAAATGCAAACAGGCTGAGGATCGGGGAAACGGCAGAAGACACACTATTCCTCCAGGACTGGACAGTTGTTCCTAAAGTCAGGGTGACCGGAACGTCCTTTCCCGTAGTAGCGGCTCCGCCAGCGCCTGGGAGTGCCCGCAACCATTTTGCCAGGAGTGGGAGGAACGCAGTCCAGCAGGTGATGGAGATGGACACCCAGCGTGGGTGGGTGGAGGGGGGCCCAGGAATCAGCATGGCAGGAGAGGGGGGAGATGACAGGCCAGGCCAGCACATCCACCACCCCCCCCAAAATAAAAATAAGCAACAAGACAGATGGAAAAGAAAAGAGAAAATGAGAATTAGAGGCTTGAGTGTGTGGAAGTAAAAATCATTAACAGAAAGCTCTGATACAGATTTGTTGAGGTATGCTGGCATTTTCCCTGCAGGGGCTAAAACTGATCACTTTGGGCAGGAAACATCCCTGTTTGTGACTCTGTGTCCCACATGTGGAAAGAGAAGGTAGGGCTCCATGGCCTTTCAGGAATCTGGAATCATCTCCTGAATGTCAGCACCCGCTCAGTGCAGCCTTCTCTTTTGGGGAGGAGAAAATCAAGGCCTGGTTTGCTAAACGAGCCACCCAACATCTGACAGACCAGATCCTTGAACTTCTTATGAGACCAGGAGAGTCCCAGGCTCCCACCCAAACCCAGCTCCCATGACTGCTCTCTTCTGGAGACCCTTCCTCAAGCTCCCGGGGGTGAGGGCAGCGTGCCCACAGAGGCTGGGTTTTGCCTGGCACTCAGCATGTTGTCATCATCCCCTCCTTCCTCCCTTCACCCACCAAATATTTACTGAGTGATTACTACACCCCCGGGACTGTGCTAGGAGCTGAGAATGCAGAGGTGAGAAGACAGGAGGGCTTACAGCGCACGTCTGCTTGTCTTTACCCTAGACCATCAGCTCTGTGCTGGTGGAGGCCCAGCCCTGGCATGTGACCTCAGGGGTGGTGCAGCCACCAGCGATCTCTGGGAAAAGCCCACGCCTCTGACAGCAACATCCTGTCACCTGCTATTTGTACTGGACTCTGATCCATCTTAAGTGCAAAATACTGAATCAAATCTTCATTATAAGGTACCATATTCCCTCACCACATATCGTCATTCCTCAGACCGTCCCTACAACGGGCTTCAGTTGCCACATTCCTTCAACAAGTCCTCCTCACAGGTTCTGCCGGGCTGACCCAGCCTGGGCCTCTCTTCCCCTTCAACTCAAAGCTTGGTTTGGTTTATTTTCAAAACGACCTGGCAAACTAAGTGTCTGTCATATCAGGCCACAAAAAAAGTAATCATTTTAGAGTCGTAAAAAATACAAAACAGGCAAAAAAAGGTGTGACAGAGACCATATCTAGCTCATTCTGGAAGACGGAGGTACTGACACCACCATACACATGGGCAGGTGTGAGATCTGGGTACAGCTTTTCCGGGGGCTATGCTCTTGCCCTCCCTCCAACTCCCATCAAGAGAGGCACCACTTGGGAATTCCCTGGTGGTCCAGTGGCTAGGACACCCAGCTCCCAGTGAAGGGGGTCTGGGTTTGATCCCTGGTCGGGGAACTAGATCTCACATGGTGCAGCTGAGACCCACTGCTGTCCAGCAACATAGTTGTGTCTGACACTTTATGACACACCAGGCTTTCCTGTCCTTCACTATCTCCCAGAATTTGCTCAAACTCATGTCCATTGAGTTGGTGATGCCACTGCAGCCAAATAAATATTTTAAAGAGAGAGAGAGAAGCCCCACTATATCTGTTCTATCTTCATGTTCTGGGGCTGTGGCAGATTTCACTTCTAGAAAGCGCCTTTTACCTTAAAACAAAGTTCAAAGCCATGAATCTTGCCCAAGAGTCCAGCCACATGTGACCTGCCACTTGTTTCTGTACAATCCTCAAACCAAGAATGTTTGTTTGTTTGTTTGTTTTCACCTTTCTAAATTGTTTGCGGGAGAGGGAATCAAAAGAAGACTATTTCATGGCCTAAAATAATAGGAAATTCAAGTTTCAGCATTCATAAGTACTTCTTTACTAGCACCAGTCAGCCCGTGGCTTACAGGTCTGTGACTGCCCACACACCAGACAGCAGAGCTGAGTTGCTATGACACAGATTGCATGCAGTTGTGTCACTGCTTTGCACACTGCTGGGTGCACCGCAAATCCCACTGACAAGAGCTGTCACTGGAGTTTCCCTCTCAGCTTGCAAAGCTGAACTATTTCCCGTGTGTAGGCCATGTCTGCCCACCCCTCCACTTTGTCCCGCTGTGGAGCTGAGGCTGGAACAAGGAAGGACTTTCCCAGATTCTCACAGAGGCAGGGCAGACGTCTGTTTATGAGGGATCTGGCAGAGAGAGCCAGAGGGACGAAGAAAAAAGGGAAGGAGGCAGAACTCAGAAGAGAGGAGTGGAGACCACCCTGGCACTGAGGCTGCTGAGGATCAGGATTACACAGAAGGAGGGTGGGCTTCCAGTGTCTAAGTGGCACTTAAACCCTGGAGATGCAGCCCCAGTAACCTGCTCAGGGGGCTGAAAGCTCTGTCGGGAGACTGCCATTTTAAGCAACAGCCGCTCTGCTGGTTTTGGTGAAGCTCTGTTTTGCCCTTTCCCAGGCAGAAACTTCTTGTTCGGGCCTTAGCCTGGGCCCAGCCTTAGCATGGAACTGATAACAGTGATATGGAGGTTTTCACAGAGGAGGACAGGAGACACCAGCCTGTGGAAGAGGCTCTGAAGTAAATGCGGTGAACGGCAGACTTGGAGAATGAACTTATGGTTGCGGGGGAAGGATGGTGGAGGGGGATTTAGGGAGTTTGGGACGGACATGTATGCACTGCTATTTTTAAGATGGATAACTGATAAGGACCTACTGTATAGCACAGGGAATTCAGCTCAATGTTATGTGGCAGCCTGGATGGGAGGGGAGTTTGGGGGAGAACGGATACAGTATATGCATGGCTGAGTCGCTCTGCTATGCACCTGAAGCTATCACAGCATTGTTAACTGGCTGTACTCTAACATAAAATAAAAAGTTTTTAAAAATGTGGTGAACAGAATCCCAGTACCCCTTGGGCAAGGGAATGAGTCCTCTCCGGCTAACCAGCTCTAGGGGTTCCCTAGGCAGAAGTCTCGGGCAGACAGAGCAGATGGTGCCCCATCCCCGACACCTGGCTGCAGGTCTGTCTCCGAGGGGTACTTACTCAGCAGACTTCCAGAAGTGCCCAGGGTGCGAGAGCCGCCGGTTCAGCTTGGGCAGCTTCTCCAGCATGTCCATCAGCAGGGGGAAGCTGGGCCGCTCCTGCAGGTCGAAGGCCCAGCAGGCGGACAGGATCTCCTGCAAGGCGAGACGCCACGGTAGGGCATAAGAGCCGGCAGGGAGCAAAAGGGACGCAGCTGAGGCCCTCTGCCCAGGGTCTCTTTGATGCTCCCAGGCACCACCTCCACCCGCTGCAAGGTGATGGTCCCCTGACCCTCCTGCCGACACTGAGGTGACCAGCCATGGCTGGAATACAGCCAAGAAATCACGGAATTTCAGAAGCACTCCCAGTCTTCCAGTTAAAATGAAAAGCATGGGCCTGCCTCTCCTCCTTCCTTCCTTGACCTCCGTGGGATAACAGTCAGAAAGACAGGTCAGAGGAAAGAGATCACAGACGTTTAGAATGGAAAGCAGAAGGCAACATATTGACGGGCGAGACACAGATACTCAGAAGGTGCCCAGGGCGGGGCTGCAGCAGAGGCGGGAGCCTGGGCACTGCAGGCATGGAGGCAGGAGTGTCAAGACGGGCAGGCCGCAGGGCGGCAGAGTCGGCAGAGCAGCTGTCTTGCCCACCCCAAGTGACGGCAAAGCCCTTCTCCTGCCACCTGCTCTCCAGATCCACTCATCTACATTGCACCCCCGTCGGTCTTTCAGCTCAGGAGAACTTCCTGTAGAAGACAGGCCTGCACACACGACCAGGCAGAAGGTGCTCACACGACTGGGCAGGTATGACACTCACAGCCTAGGGAGCACTTCACCTGGATGAGTGCCGGGTGGTCCTCCGAGAGGCCTCCACTGCCGTGCTGCCAGGAAGCCCCTGGAGCTCCTTATCAACACCCCGCTGGCATCTGTCTGCTCCAGGCCCACCTGACTCATGAGCACATGGCTAACACTGAAAATACCGCCCCTGGACTCCTGCACGTATCACGGTGCCAGGCGGGGTGAACTTTGCAGAGAAACAAACCATCAGTCACACGAGGGCAGCAAACCTATGATGATTTGGCCTCTTGAAAACAAATTTGCTGGGGAAAGCTTGACTAGTTCTCAAACACTCGAGAAAGACATGAGGGAGAAAGATCTGACACTACCACAACCCCACTGTTTGTACTTTAGGGAGTGAAATTTGTTACTATCTTCCTAGTAAGTACCATACAGGCTTTATTATCTTTCTAATAATTCAAGAAAACCTTGAGCTTTATTTCCTTTCTATTTTTTTTAAGACAATTGTTTTTTAAAAGTTTGCAGTGGGGTAGTGAAGGTTACAGACTTCATGTCTGTGTGTGTGTGTGTGTGTGTGTGTGTGTGTGTACTCAGTCATGTCCAATTCTTTGTGACCCCATGGACTGTAGCCCGCCAGGCTCCTCCGTCCATGGGATTTTCCAGGTAAGAATACTTGACTGGGTTGCCATTTCCTACTCCAGGGGATCTTCCCAACCTAGAGATCAAACCCATATCTCCTGTGTCTCATGCACTGGCAGGCAGATTCTTTACCACACCGCCACCTGGGAAGCTCACAGGCCTCCTAGGCAGCAGCACGGAGGCCAGCCTGACATGCATCCACCTCGCGGTTCTGCTTCTCAGGTGGGTGGAGGAAGGGCAGCCAAGCGCCGGCCCTCTAGCCCCACCGCCCTCTCCCAGCGCAGGGCAGCTACTCACGGTAACTTCCTTCCCCAGGCTGATGGAGGCCAGGACTCGCTTCATGCCCTCTCCGCTTCCAATCTGCCAGATCAGGGCCTCTGCAGCTTGGTTCTTCAAAGGCCAGTCTCTGGCTTGCAGCTCATACCAAACAGTCCTGTGGAGACCACCCACCCACACGGCATGAGTTCCTCGACAGCTCCACTCAGCTCACACTAGCAGGGGGTGGGGTGGGGTTGGGGCGCCTGCTGCCATGATGCCTGGAGCCCAGCCTGAGGACCCCAGATCCTCGGCCCACCTTCCTCACCTGCCAGACTTCTGGGGCCACCCTGAGTCCACCTGGGGCCCTGTGCTCCCAGTGTGGTGAGAAGTCTGAGACACTGCTGGCTCTGGGCAGAGATCCTGGTACAACCATTCAACCTCAGTGGAGTGGGCACTCACGGCCAAAGTCCTCTGAGGAGTGACAGGAATGCCCAGCCTGGGCCTGGCACACGAAGGTGCTCAGGAAACGACAGTGACAGGTCAGGGCAGGAAGAGCCCACCCATGAGGAAAGGACCCCCCAAGAGATTATGGAATGAGGCCCTGACTCTGACCCTCCAAGTCCCCTAGTGTTTCTGGACTCATCTGCACGGGATCGTCCATTGGACCCACCCTGACCAACACAGGGACGGGTGGAGGGCACGCACGTGAGGATACTAACTCAAATGTGGGGAGGGGAACTGAGGTGTAAAATACACCACATTTTTGAAAGCTCTGTGGCATAAAATATCTCCTGCATTTCTTATTTTGATTACCTGCTGAAATGATCATATTTTGGCCATGAGTTAAATATCTATTGAAACTGACTTCACGGGTTTCTTTTTTAACGGCTCAGAGAAGGTTTTACGCATCTGGCTCGTGTTTCATTTCTACATTTCTGTGTGTCTATCCGTCAGCGTGCCAGCTCTCCTCAGGGCACAGCGGAAAGCTGCCCCCTCCTCCCAGAAGGACAGCTCTCGGTTAGCTCTGGAGACTGTCCCTGGGGAGCAACAGGTGAGAAGGACACCAAGAGTTAAGCATTTTATGCGTGTGTGCTCACTCACTTCAGTTGTTTGACTCTTTGCGACCCCATGGACTGTGGCCCAACAGGCTCCTCTGTCCATAGGGATTCTCCAGGCAAAGACACTAGAGTGGGTTGCCATTTCCTCCTCCAGGGGATCTTCCTGACCCAGGGATCAAACTCGCATCTCATTAGGTTTCCTCCACTGGCAGATAGGTTCTTTTCCACTAGCACCACCTGGGAAGCCCCTTAAGTATTTTATACCTAATTCACTCCTCATGAAACAGCGCTACCAGGGAGGAGCTCTATTCATCCCATTTTACAGGTGGGGAAAACAGAAGGTCAAGGACACAGTCACTGGCCCAAACAAGCAGCTGAACCAGCCTCAAAGCACATCCCCCTGCCCTGCCCCCCAAAAGCCAGCAAGACCCTCTGTTTCAGCCACAATTGGCTGCAGAGGCCCCAGGAAGAGGGACGCCAGGGGCCTGCTCACCCGAATGCATAGACGTCGGCAGCTTTGGAGAAGGGCAGCTGGTCCTCGTCCTTCCCGGGGGTCATCTCCCGCACGATCTCGGGGGCCAGGTAGCACAGCCAGTCATGTGACAGCTTCAGCTGGTTCTCACGCCTGGAGGCCAGAAGCCAGGGCAAGGACAGGGCCTTTAGTGGGCGGCAGCGAGGCCTGCAGGGCACGTGTCTGCCCCAGGGCTGGCAGGCCACCACACGCGTGTGTGCTCAGCCGCTAGGTCGCGTCTGACTCTGGCAACCCCGCGCACGGCCCGGAAAAGCAGCACGCCGATGGTGCAGTTGCCAAGGCACCCGCGGTTTGGCGGATGTTACAGAGGAGTGATACGCAGGTTCTTCTGGAAAAGCAGGCCAAGGGCAGTACTGGCCGGGAGCTGCCCTGAGGGCGCTGATTCCCTACCCTGGGAGAGCAGCGGGAATCTCAGTGCAGGAGTCGGAAACTGCCTGTGGGGCTCACAACCTGGCCTGGGGCTGGCACTCCCTCTTGGGGTCCTGAGGCTGGGGAGGCGGCCCTTCTCCGTCAGGATTCGTGGAACTAGAACCTGATGCTGGGAAAATGGGAGTGAGGGGACCCAGCCTCCTCGGCGGTCAGCCTGAGAATTAAGCACTACGAGGGACCTCAAGGTCACCCAGATCTGATTCTGAACCGGAACCACAGAGCAGAAGCAGAGCAGGCCTGGCCTTTCCTATAGCAGGGCTGGCCCTCGGCCACCGACGGCAAGAGTGCCCAGGCCTCAGGCCCACCAGCACCGCCCCAGTCTCTCTGGACACCCAAGGCCAACTGACCGTCCCTCTTGCACGATGCCCGAGATCCCGAACAGCCCGAAGTCTGTGATGACCACTTTGCCGTTGTCATAGAAAACGTTCTTGGATTTGAGATCTTTGTGCACGATGCCCTTGGCGTGGAGGTACCCCATGCCCTGGAAGACAGAGAGCCTCACGTCAGGGGCGGAGGGAAGACGAACGATGCTGGCTTAGCTTCTACCCTGGGCCAGGCCCTGAGCCAGATGCCTTAGCCCTGCTAGGTCACTTCAGTCGTGTCCGACTCTGTGTGACCCCATAGACAATGGCCCACCAGGCTCCTCTGTCCATGGGATTTTCCAGACAAGAGTACTGGAATGGGGTGCCATTGCCTTCTCCGGCCTTAGCCCAGGCCCCTCATTTAACCTTCGCAGCCCTATGCAGTGTGGCTGTCTCCTTTCACAGAGGAGGGAACCCAGCCTCAGAGACAGGCAGTCCCTTGCCTGGGTCATGCAGCGGATAAGCAGCACGGCTGAGATCTGGTTCCAGGCCGCTCAGCGCTGCTGCCCCACATCCACCCTATACTCAGGTGAGTGCAGAAAGGGGGAATGGGGCGCTCTGGGGGAGGGGTGGTCAGCAAGCATAGAAAGGGTCACCGTGATGCTACCCGCCCTGTTTCGTTTGGTTTCTTTTTAAAATTTTTTAGCCATGTTGTGACGCATGTGGGATCTTCCCCAGTGAGGGATCAAACCCGTGCCCTCTGCATTGGAAGCATGGAGTCTTAACCACTGGACCTCCAGGAAAGTCTTTGCCCTCTGTGTTAAGTCACAAAAGACCCAAGGATTTAAGGTCTCCTCAGGCTTTGCACAGCTAGGCTCACCTCTCAGGCTGAGCAAAGGCTTGGGCTGGGAGTCGGGAACAGAGTGGAATTCCCACAGGGGAAGCCCCCGAGCTCAGGTGGCCCCACTGCCATGCTGCCTTAGAAGTCCTGGACTAAGACTGAAATCCAGCTCAGATGATTCTAATTCACTGTGTGGCCTTGGACTTGACTTCTGAGCCTGTTTCCTCATCTTCCAAGTGCCAGGTCAGGGCTGGGTGATTTCTAACCAGTGCCCTATTTGCACTGAACACTGACTGGTCAGGCACACGGGACGTGGGTGACCTGATGCAGGCATGCTCTCATCCGAGGTCAAACTGAGGACTCCTGGGTACCCTGGTGTTCTTGGGAACAGGAAGAGGGGTACATGACGCCACAACTGAGGTGGGCATCCTTGCCAGGTCAGAAAGAGGCACAAGGGTGCGTCACATGTGAAAATCTCCCTGCCTTCAAAGGTATTTCGGGGTGAGGAGGGGAAAGGTCAACAAGTCCCATTAAGGAAAGAGAAGGAACGAGCTGCGAGGCAGAAGCAGCCAGAACTCAGCCGAGCCCAGAGCTTGGACCAAGTGGGGCTGGAGTTCATCCGAGAAGAATGTACGCAGGCAGGTGCTCTTCTGTAAGAGACGGGAGGGCGCGGGGTTCACTGTGGCCACTTCCCTCAGGCCTACTGAGAGCTGTCATCCCACCACGGAAACGGGGAGGTTTCAAAAAGAGTGACTTACTCTCTCCCAAAACTCCATCCTGAATGCAAGACGATCCCTCTTAAAATATCTACCCACTTCCCAAACCAAAGCAAGGCACAAGGCTTCCTCAGTGGCCAAGGAGAGCCAAAGACCACACCTTGGGTTGCACAGGGACCAGCCGTGTGACTGAGGACAAGTGGCTGCACCTCTGTGAGCCTTGTTAATGAAACAGGCGCCACAGCCTCAAACAGCCAGAGGCAAGATGGAGTGCCCGGGTCTGGAGCACAAACTCTCCTCCCTTCCTATAATTCCACAACACTTCAGGGGTGGCCCCCCAAACCCTCTAACCAAAGGTCTGCTGCTGCTGCTAAGTCGCTTCAGTCATGTCCGACTCTGTGAGACCGCACAGACGGCAGCCCACCAGGCTCCCCCGTCCCTGGGATTCTCCAGGCAAGAACACTGGAGTGGTGTCATAGCTTTTCTTCCAAGGAGCAAGCATCTTTTAATTTCATGGCTGCAGTCACCATTTGTAGTGATTTTTGGAGCCCAAGAAAATAAAATCTGTCTCTGTTTCCACTTTTTTCCCAACTATTTGCCGTGAAGTGATGGGACCAGATGCCATGATCTTAGTTTTTAGATTGTTGAGTTTTAAGCCAGCCTTTTTTAGTCTCCTCGTTCACTTTCATCAAGAGGCTCTTTAGTTCCTCTTCACTCTCTGCCATTAGGGTGGTATCATCTGTGTATTCGCTGCTGCTGCTGCTGGTAAGTCACTTCAGTCATGTCTGACTTTGTGNCCAGATGCCATGATCTTAGTTTTTAGATTGTTGAGTTTTAAGCCAGCCTTTTTTAGTCTCCTCGTTCACTTTCATCAAGAGGCTCTTTAGTTCCTCTTCACTCTCTGCCATTAGGGTGGTATCATCTGTGTATTCGCTGCTGCTGCTGCTGGTAAGTCACTTCAGTCATGTCTGACTTTGTGCAACCCCATAGACGGCAGCCCCAGGCTCCCTAGTCCCTGGGATTCTCCAGGCAAGAACACTGGAGTGGATTGCCATTTCCTTCTCCAGTGCATGAAAGTGAAAAGTGAAAGTGAAGTTGTTCAGTCGTGTTCGACTCTTCGCGACCCCATGGACTGCAGCCCACCGGGCTCCTCTGTCCACGGGATTTTCCAGGCAAGAGTACTGGAGTGGGTTGCCATTGCCTTCTCTGCTGTGTATTTGAGGTTATTGATATTTCTCCCAACAGTCTTGATTTCGGCTTGTGATTCATCCAGCCCAGAATTTTGCATGATGTACTCTGTGTCTAAGTTAAACAAGCAAGGTGACAGTATACAGCCTTGACAAATTCCTTTCCCAATTTTGAACCAGTCCCTGTTTCATGTCTGGTTCTAGCTGTCACTTCCTGATGCACGTACAAGTTTCTCAGGAGAGGGGTAAGGTGGTCTGGTATTCCCATCCCTTGAAGAATTTTCCACAGTTTATTGTGATCCACACAGTCAAAGGCTTGAGCATAATAANTAGCTGTCACTTCCTGATGCACGTACAAGTTTCTCAGGAGAGGGGTAAGGTGGTCTGGTATTCCCATCCCTTGAAGAATTTTCCACAGTTTATTGTGATCCACACAGTCAAAGGCTTGAGCATAATAAATGAAGCAGAAGTAGATGCTTTTCTGAAATTTCTCTTGCTTTTTCTCTGATCCAGCAGATGTTGGCAATTTGATCTCGATTCCTCTGCCTTTTCTAAATTCAGCTTGTACATCTGGAAGTTCTTGGTTCATACATGGTGACGCCTAGCTTTAAGGATTTTCAGCATAACCTTGCTAGCATGTGAAATGAGCACAATTATATGGTAAATTTGAACATTCTTTGTCATTACCTTTCTTGGGATTGGAATTAAAACTGACTTTTTCCAGTTCTGTGGTAAACTGTCACATTCCACCTGACTCTAGCTCAGAAGCTCAGCATAGGTGGGAATTTGAGCCATGTCCTTTCAGGCCACACAGCATTGAGTGTGCAGTTTTGACTCTGCAACATACTGAGCAGTTGTTCTGATTTTATGCAGGCAGAATCTGAATCTCATAGTTTTCTTATGAAAATCAACTACTTTTTAATGGTGCTTGACATTGAAAGTGTCTTCCAGTCTTTGTTTTCCTTCTGGTTGTCTGATGTGAAGCATCTTTTAAAGAAAGTTTACAGTAGTTGCCTTTATAATGACAAAACTCTCACCAAGTTTAAAATTAAAATGTTATCACAAGTGGCATTTCCAAACCCATTTCAAATGTAGAGCACTGAAAGAATTCTCAGGAAATTAAAACATTGCCTTTCTTTTATAAGACTGATAAGGAAATTGCAGCACACTAACATTTATTCAATTATCAAGATTTTTCTATAGTCTGTATTTTCCAACATTTTCCCCATGTGAATTCTGTTATACACAGTGATTAAAAACAAACATCATGTGCACTATGTGTTGGAGATGCTTTTAATAACTTGAAGGCAGAGTAAATGATCACCATGACTCGAATTTAATAACAGGTTGAAAGGATGCTCTTAAAATCGTGGGAGTGGCTGCTGTGTCGTAAACCTATGGCTTGCACACTTTTTTCTTACTGTTTGTTTGACTTAAATAATAATTAAACTCTAAACAAGCAATCCGCCAGTTAAACAATTGTGTGTGAGTGTAACAATTAAGCATACGTTCCATATTGCTTCTGAAGGATCATTTTATGTAAATACAAGCTTTATCAGTACCTGTTATATAATCCACTACAGATTTACCAACCCCAAAGCCTAATTCTAATAATAAGGGACAATTTCCTAGTTTTGATAAAGTATATAAAGTATCAGTTCAGTTCAGTTCAGTTGCTCAGTCGTGTCCGACTCTTTGCGACTCCGTGAATCGCAGCACGCCAGGCCTAGCCCCAAATCTTCTCTGATAAGATTCTNTACAGATTTACCAACCCCAAAGCCTAATTCTAATAATAAGGGACAATTTCCTAGTTTTGATAAAGTATATAAAGTATCAGTTCAGTTCAGTTCAGTTGCTCAGTCGTGTCCGACTCTTTGCGACTCCGTGAATCGCAGCACGCCAGGCCTAGCCCCAAATCTTCTCTGATAAGATTCTACTTTATACAAATCTGACATTCAGTGTGCTCTGTTATAATACCATTGTGTAATTTTCTGTCAGTTTAAGAGAAAGACCAACTCCTACTCATTTTTAAGTCTCAGTATATAGTACCATATGGTATGTTGAGATGCTCATTGAATCTTTTTAGAATAAGGATGTCCCAGAAATCTTTGTGCAATGTTAAGCTTTAATAATTTCAGAAATACAAATACTATAAACTTTATATATTATGTGAATGTGTAATTATGCAAACTTATTTTATATTAGTTTAGTTTTTTCATTTTAATATCTTTTTTTCCGATTTCTTTCTTTTACTTGTTCATGCAACATTTGGCTTCTTCAGCGGAACTGAAACCAAAAATTTAAATTATGAGTTCATTATTCAAGATTCATAAAACTGTGTAAATATAAAGAAAATTTATCAAATTGAACTTTCAAATGATATTAGAAGTTTGTACCTTACCCTTTTGAGATCATTGATGCTTGAAACTGCACTAAGACTTTTTGATATCCCAAAGCTAGTTGTTAGCTGTCTTTCTTTGTTTTTTATTTTGTAACAGTTTTGTTTATTTGTTTTTAGTAGAGTACGTATTAGACATTTTCCCAGTGATTAAAAGCACATGAACTGTGATCCCTTTGTTGATTGACACTCTAATTGTGAAAGCTGTGGTATTCATGACAAGTTTAACCTTCAGTACTGTGAAGAAAGTAGGGTAGGTTAAGACTACGAAAGGGGACGTGACACAGTGGTTGAGTGCTCTGTAGCCTCAAGGTTTTAAAACAAAGATTGAGAAACTGGTGTTCATGAAACAAGTCAGCCCTCACTGAACGTGTTCTGCACTGTTGATACAATTCTTGTTAGGAGTATGGCAGAAAGTAAAATGCTATAGGAAACTTCATTAGCAGCAAGATGGTTACTTGAGCACATAGCTCTCCTCTTGAGTGTCCTTGAATAGGCCTCTGCTGGGCTGAAGGGAGCCAAGATCATAAACCAGGCACAAAGGGCTCTAAGCACAATGTGTGGAAAATGGAAACTCCTAGGAGCTGGAATCATATTCTTTCTTCTTGGCAGAAATAGGCTTTGACTCAGCCTTTTCATATTTCCACTCTAAGAACATTGCATTCTCTGCCTCTTCCAAGGTGTGGATCTTTCTGGAGAAACCTCAGAGATGAAGTATTTTCTTTACTTTTGTAAGAAATAAAGGTCATAGCCACCTGCTCCTGGAGACCAAGGACAGTTCACTTCCTGAGTCTTAAAAAAAAAAAAAAAACTACATCGAATACTTCCTGGGAATATATGGAGTATTATAGTAGTCAGGAAAAATAATGATGGCAATAAAATCACATGTTACTAAGAGCCCTGAAAATTGGAATACTGAACGGACTTGAACCAACACACACCACACACACCACACACACCACACACCACACACACACACACACACACACCCCACACCCACACCACACACGCACCACACACACCACACACACCCCCCACACACACACCCCACACCCACACCACACCCACACCACACACACCACACATACCACACACACCGTGCGCGTGTGCGTGCACACACACACACACACACCCCACACCCACACCACACACACACTACACACACATCACACACACATACACCACACACACCACACACACACCACACACACCACACACACCACACACACCACACACACACTACACACACACCACACACACACCACACACACCACACACACCCCACACACACATACACCACACACACCACACACACACCCCTACCGATATGGTTGCCATGAGTCCACAGTGATCGACTCCTGTTGGGAGCAACAGGTGAGAAGGACACCAAGAGTTAAGCATTTTATGCGTGTGTGCTCACTCACTTCAGTTGTTTGACTCTTTGCGACCCCATGGACTGTGGCCCAACAGGCTCCTCTGTCCATAGGGATTCTCCAGGCAAAGACACTAGAGTGGGTTGCCATTTCCTCCTCCAGGGGATCTTCCTGACCCAGGGATCAAACTCGCATCTCATTAGGTTTCCTCCACTGGCAGATAGGTTCTTTTCCACTAGCACCACCTGGGAAGCCCCTTAAGTATTTTATACCTAATTCACTCCTCATGAAACAGCGCTACCAGGGAGGAGCTCTATTCATCCCATTTTACAGGTGGGGAAAACAGAAGGTCAAGGACACAGTCACTGGCCCAAACAAGCAGCTGAACCAGCCTCAAAGCACATCCCCCTGCCCTGCCCCCCAAAAGCCAGCAAGACCCTCTGTTTCAGCCACAATTGGCTGCAGAGGCCCCAGGAAGAGGGACGCCAGGGGCCTGCTCACCCGAATGCATAGACGTCGGCAGCTTTGGAGAAGGGCAGCTGGTCCTCGTCCTTCCCGGGGGTCATCTCCCGCACGATCTCGGGGGCCAGGTAGCACAGCCAGTCATGTGACAGCTTCAGCTGGTTCTCACGCCTGGAGGCCAGAAGCCAGGGCAAGGACAGGGCCTTTAGTGGGCGGCAGCGAGGCCTGCAGGGCACGTGTCTGCCCCAGGGCTGGCAGGCCACCACACGCGTGTGTGCTCAGCCGCTAGGTCGCGTCTGACTCTGGCAACCCCGCGCACGGCCCGGAAAAGCAGCACGCCGATGGTGCAGTTGCCAAGGCACCCGCGGTTTGGCGGATGTTACAGAGGAGTGATACGCAGGTTCTTCTGGAAAAGCAGGCCAAGGGCAGTACTGGCCGGGAGCTGCCCTGAGGGCGCTGATTCCCTACCCTGGGAGAGCAGCGGGAATCTCAGTGCAGGAGTCGGAAACTGCCTGTGGGGCTCACAACCTGGCCTGGGGCTGGCACTCCCTCTTGGGGTCCTGAGGCTGGGGAGGCGGCCCTTCTCCGTCAGGATTCGTGGAACTAGAACCTGATGCTGGGAAAATGGGAGTGAGGGGACCCAGCCTCCTCGGCGGTCAGCCTGAGAATTAAGCACTACGAGGGACCTCAAGGTCACCCAGATCTGATTCTGAACCGGAACCACAGAGCAGAAGCAGAGCAGGCCTGGCCTTTCCTATAGCAGGGCTGGCCCTCGGCCACCGACGGCAAGAGTGCCCAGGCCTCAGGCCCACCAGCACCGCCCCAGTCTCTCTGGACACCCAAGGCCAACTGACCGTCCCTCTTGCACGATGCCCGAGATCCCGAACAGCCCGAAGTCTGTGATGACCACTTTGCCGTTGTCATAGAAAACGTTCTTGGATTTGAGATCTTTGTGCACGATGCCCTTGGCGTGGAGGTACCCCATGCCCTGGAAGACAGAGAGCCTCACGTCAGGGGCGGAGGGAAGACGAACGATGCTGGCTTAGCTTCTACCCTGGGCCAGGCCCTGAGCCAGATGCCTTAGCCCTGCTAGGTCACTTCAGTCGTGTCCGACTCTGTGTGACCCCATAGACAATGGCCCACCAGGCTCCTCTGTCCATGGGATTTTCCAGACAAGAGTACTGGAATGGGGTGCCATTGCCTTCTCCGGCCTTAGCCCAGGCCCCTCATTTAACCTTCGCAGCCCTATGCAGTGTGGCTGTCTCCTTTCACAGAGGAGGGAACCCAGCCTCAGAGACAGGCAGTCCCTTGCCTGGGTCATGCAGCGGATAAGCAGCACGGCTGAGATCTGGTTCCAGGCCGCTCAGCGCTGCTGCCCCACATCCACCCTATACTCAGGTGAGTGCAGAAAGGGGGAATGGGGCGCTCTGGGGGAGGGGTGGTCAGCAAGCATAGAAAGGGTCACCGTGATGCTACCCGCCCTGTTTCGTTTGGTTTCTTTTTAAAATTTTTTAGCCATGTTGTGACGCATGTGGGATCTTCCCCAGTGAGGGATCAAACCCGTGCCCTCTGCATTGGAAGCATGGAGTCTTAACCACTGGACCTCCAGGAAAGTCTTTGCCCTCTGTGTTAAGTCACAAAAGACCCAAGGATTTAAGGTCTCCTCAGGCTTTGCACAGCTAGGCTCACCTCTCAGGCTGAGCAAAGGCTTGGGCTGGGAGTCGGGAACAGAGTGGAATTCCCACAGGGGAAGCCCCCGAGCTCAGGTGGCCCCACTGCCATGCTGCCTTAGAAGTCCTGGACTAAGACTGAAATCCAGCTCAGATGATTCTAATTCACTGTGTGGCCTTGGACTTGACTTCTGAGCCTGTTTCCTCATCTTCCAAGTGCCAGGTCAGGGCTGGGTGATTTCTAACCAGTGCCCTATTTGCACTGAACACTGACTGGTCAGGCACACGGGACGTGGGTGACCTGATGCAGGCATGCTCTCATCCGAGGTCAAACTGAGGACTCCTGGGTACCCTGGTGTTCTTGGGAACAGGAAGAGGGGTACATGACGCCACAACTGAGGTGGGCATCCTTGCCAGGTCAGAAAGAGGCACAAGGGTGCGTCACATGTGAAAATCTCCCTGCCTTCAAAGGTATTTCGGGGTGAGGAGGGGAAAGGTCAACAAGTCCCATTAAGGAAAGAGAAGGAACGAGCTGCGAGGCAGAAGCAGCCAGAACTCAGCCGAGCCCAGAGCTTGGACCAAGTGGGGCTGGAGTTCATCCGAGAAGAATGTACGCAGGCAGGTGCTCTTCTGTAAGAGACGGGAGGGCGCGGGGTTCACTGTGGCCACTTCCCTCAGGCCTACTGAGAGCTGTCATCCCACCACGGAAACGGGGAGGTTTCAAAAAGAGTGACTTACTCTCTCCCAAAACTCCATCCTGAATGCAAGACGATCCCTCTTAAAATATCTACCCACTTCCCAAACCAAAGCAAGGCACAAGGCTTCCTCAGTGGCCAAGGAGAGCCAAAGACCACACCTTGGGTTGCACAGGGACCAGCCGTGTGACTGAGGACAAGTGGCTGCACCTCTGTGAGCCTTGTTAATGAAACAGGCGCCACAGCCTCAAACAGCCAGAGGCAAGATGGAGTGCCCGGGTCTGGAGCACAAACTCTCCTCCCTTCCTATAATTCCACAACACTTCAGGGGTGGCCCCCCAAACCCTCTAACCAAAGGTCTGCTGCTGCTGCTAAGTCGCTTCAGTCATGTCCGACTCTGTGAGACCGCACAGACGGCAGCCCACCAGGCTCCCCCGTCCCTGGGATTCTCCAGGCAAGAACACTGGAGTGGGTTGCCATTTCCTTCTCCAGTGCATGAAAGTGAAAAGTGAAAGTGAAGTTGTTCAGTTGTGTTCGACTCTTCGCGACCCCATGGACTGCAGCCCACCAGGCTCCTCCGTCCATGGGACTTTCCAGGCAAGAGTACTGGAATGGGTTGCCATTGCCTTCTGCGAACCAAAGGTCAAGACCCCATTATTCTATTTTAGCCTCAAAGTATCAGAGATGCATACAAAAGGAAGTGGCTTAGAAGTTCCCAGAAGGAGGGGGATGAGGGAAAATAAATGAGCCAGCAGAGAGCTTGCTTCTGGCTCTGCAGCTCCAAAACCTTTGAGCAACTTCTACCCTGGAATCTTCCAGATGATTCATTCAGCCAAACTCAGCCCCCAGACTCCCCCAGTGTCCTGACAATAAGGAGACACAACAGTTTGGGGCAGCAGGGCCCAGCAGGTTTGGGGATATCAGAGAGTAGGTATAACACTGCAGCTCCCCCCAACTTCTCTGAGATGAGACAGACTACAGATGAAGGCGTGCCTGTGATATTTTGGTTTGGGGGGCTGCAGAAGTTTAATGCGTTCATTTGTGGTTGTGTAGTCGCTAAGCTGTGTCTCTTTTTTGTGTATGTGACTCTTTTTTTGATCCCATGGACTGTAGCCCACCAGGCTCCTCTGTCCATGGGATTTCCCAGGCAAGAATACTGGCGTGGGCTGCCAGTTCCTTCTCCAGGGGATCTTCCCGATTCGGGGACTGAACCTGCGTCTCCTGCACTGGCAGGTGGACCCTTTACCGCTGAGCCGCCAGGGAAGCCCATGAGCTCGCTTTGCTGCGTGGAAATGTCGCGGAGAAATCTCGGTGTTCCTAAATGTCAGAGATTTCCATCTTTTCCTTTCCAATGATGCGCACACATGATGGATGGAAGGAGGGAGGGAGAAAAAAAGAAAAGAAGCAAAACTGAAGACAGGACAGGGACAAAAACTTGGTGGGAGCTGGTAAGAGAAGGCTTTTCTGCAAAAACAAGAACCAGGAAGAGGAAGCCCATCCAGTCCTGATGGAGTTTTTCTCAGACCCTGTCTGCTGCTAAATTAAGAAACAAGCGTTTCTTTCACTTTTGTTTAATTACTTGGAAAAGATGGAAGCAAAAGAAAAAAGGCTGCCTGAGTTGAGCCTGAGGGCCTGTGTGCATGAAATTTAGATTCAGAAACTTTAAGGCAGAACACCTGCCCCAAACCTTAATCAATTCTAACAGACTCTCACCAAGTGCTAGTGGCCCGGGGCTCAACGCCCTCTCCACGGATTATCGCAGTTTACCTTTGCGCCAATCCAATGAGGGAGATGACGCAGGCAACCCCATTTTACAGGGGAGGAGGCCGAGGCTCAGAGAGGCTAATCGACCTGCCCGAAGTCACACAGCTGGTATCACCAAGATTCAAACTCAGGCCATCTGTCTTTAGCCCACTGTATTGCTCCAGTGTGTTCAGCTACCAGCAGACAAGACAAAGAAAGAGGGAAGGAGATGGAGGTCCCATCCATGAGGCACCCAAGCTAAAGGGAGAGAGGGAAGAGCCGCCACCACCAGCTGGACACCGGCAGATGGATTGGGAGACAGCTAGGAGCTCTGGAAATTTTACCTTAATGATCTCCTGGGCGATCTGCCTGGTCTTGTTGATGTCCAGAGACGTCTTGGGGTCCCTCACAAACGAGTGCAACGTCCGTCCCTTGCAGAAGCTGTGAAGAGCAGAGAGTTAGGCAGAGATCTGCAGCCTATGCAGCCTGACCTCAGCCCTTGTGGAGCCAGGGAGAGCTGTGTCCACCGGCTCCATGCCCTGGACCCTGGGTGCCAGAATCCTTCTTGACCAACCCGATGCCATTCCTTCTTTGTTTCATTTTGGTCACGCTTCATGGCACATGGGAACCAGGGATCGAACCCTGCCCCGTCATGGAAGCGCTGTGTCTTAACCACTGGACCACCAGGAAAGTCCCCTTGATGCTCATTGCTGCAGGGGCCCAGCCTGAATGGGCAAGAACATACGTCCCCTGAGATCTCTAGCCCACCCATCATAGAACAGGAAATAGTTCACTAAGTTTAAGGATTGCTCAGTTGTGTCCAACTCTTTAAGATATACAGTCCATGGAATTCTCCAAGCCAGAATACTGGAGTGGGTAGCCTTTCCCTTCGCCAGGGGATGTTCCCAACCCAGGGATCAAACTCAGGTCTCCCGCATTGTGGGCAGATTCTTTACCAGCTGAGCCACACATTCAGAGAAGTCCACCTGCTCTCGTGGTTCGAGGCAGGAACTCACCCACTCAAAGTCAACCAGGGAAGAACCTGGCCTTTTCAGGCTATAACCAGGCAGCATCAGGGCTCTGGGATCTCCATAATGACTTTCATGATCATGCTGTTTTCTGATCATGGGGTTTTTTATGACAAGGCAGAATGTGCAGTGGAGCAGGGGCAGGGGCGGGGGCAGCTATCAGCGGTGTCAGAGTGATTATATTAGATAAGGGGCTTGGATGTTGGGGTCCCTACCTGTACTAACTCCTGAAACCTGGGGTGAGGGACTCCAGTGGTTAAGAATCTGCCTTGCAATGCAGGGGACTCAGGTTTGATCCCTGATCGGGGAACTAATATACCACAGGCCATGAAGCAACTAAGCCGGCATACCACAATGAAAGATCCCGTGAACTGCAACTAAGACCAGACACAGCCAAATAAATACATAAATATTTAAAGCAAAACCTGGAGTGAGGAAGGACCTAGAGAAAATGGGTGGCTTCGCTGCTGCTCCAGGGAGAAGCCGACTTAAGCTCTCTGACGGAGGGGCTAGTTTTTAGGAACCGTCTCCAAGGAGATAAGATTCCTCGACCCTCAGGGTCTGGAGTATGGGTTGATGGTTACTATTCCATGTCCCAGCCCCCTCAGCTGCGTTAAATGTTTTGTTAATGTTCTTTTATTCTTTTACTATATGTGCTAAGTAGCTTCAGTCGTGTCTGACTCTTTTTGACCCTGTGGACCGTAGTCCGCCAGGCTGCTCTGTCCATGGGATTCTCGAGGCAAGAACAATGGAGTGGGTTGCCATTTTCTCCTCCAGGGGATCTTCCCGACCCAGGAACTGAACCCACGTCTCGAGTCTCCTGCATTGGCAGGCAGGATCTTTACCACTAGTCCACATTCCCTTTCAGTTCACTTCAGTCTCTCAGTCGTGTCCGACTCTTTGTGACCCCATGAATCGCAGCAGGCCTCCCTGTCCATCACCATCTCCTGGAGTTCACTCAGACTCACGTCCATTGAGTCTGTGATGCCATCCAGCCATCTCATCCTCGGTCATCTCCTTCTCCTCCTGCCCCCAATCCCTCCCAGCATCAGAGTCTTTTCCAATGAGTCAACTCTTCACATGAGGTGGCCAAAGTACTGGAGTTTCAGCTTTAGCACCAGTCCTTCCAAAGAAATCCCAGGGTTGATCTCCTTGCAGTCCAAGGGACTCTCAAGAGTCTTCTCCAACACCACAGTTCAAAAGCATCAATTCTTCAGTGCTCAGCTTTCTTCACAGTCCAACTCTCACATCCATACATGACCACAGGAAAAACCATAGCCTTGACTANTGACCCCATGGACTGCAGCCCACCAGGCTCCCCTGTCCATGGGATTTTCCAGGCAAGAGTACTGGAGTGGGGTGCCATTGCCTTCTCCAAAAGAGGCACTTAGCTGAGGGAAATTTACTTAAAAGAAAACAATGAGAGAGGAAGAATAAAAAATATTTTTTTAACATCCTAGACATTAGAATGTTCTTGAAGAGGGTCAGTAAACCTTTTCTGTAAAAGATCAGAGAATAAATATTTTAGGCTTTTTGTTTCAAGATGCAAACATGAAGACATTATGTTGGAACCTAAATAGCAAGAGAGAACACACATTTTCACAACATTTTTATTGATGAAATTCAAAATGTAATAATAATAATTGAATATAATTATAAGTGTTAATTACAAACTAAGAAGGAGATTCATTCTCTAATGAGAAAGACTGGATTATTTGGTGGAGAGTAACATTTTACTTAATTGTAGTTCAAAGTTAGTGTTTCCTTAATCATCAAACTAATTGCAAGTATTCCCTGACAGAAATCATTTAAGAATGGCTCATGGGCCATACAGAAACTGATGGTGGGTTAGATATGACCTGCAAGCTGTAGTTTGCTAAATCCTGCTCTAGAGGTACTTATGGTCATTTGTATCTTACAGTAGGAAGAATGACTGCTGGGTTCTCTCAACTCTGCATGCCCTCACCTGAAAAGTAAGGGAGGACTTACCAAAATCTCACCTGGAATATATCTGGGGCCAAGGAGTATCGATAAATAATTTGAACTCTAAAAGTGAAGAGAGTTTAGAATATAGGTCCCAGTGACTACAACTTTGAAATTTCTTTAAGATCCATTAGAAAATATTCAAGTAAATTTTCAAAATTGTTCTATGTTATGATCACATTTGTTTTCTGCACCCGTGTCTTAAGTAACACCAGAGTTGAAAGCAATAGCACCGTTTTTATCGTCCCCGTAGTTGAATAACGTAGCTTGGAAAGCCTGGCACTGCTTATTTCCCACACATAGCTGTATTAGTGAAGGTAGTTATTGCTGGCTACTATAACAGATGATTCTAAAAGCTCAGTTGTTGCACAAAATAAGTTTATTCCTCACTCACTCCACAGCACTGTGTAGTTTCGGAGGCTGTCCTGGGGTGGCCCTCCTTCTGGGGATGTCAGGCATCCAGGTTCCTTCCACAGTGTAGCTCCATCTTTGGACCATTTACTTTTAAGTACATGGATAAAGAAGGTGAGATTGAGTAGATTTTTGAGAGAAATTTAGAGGCCAGATATAGGTGGCCCATCCTTTTCACCCGCAATCTTTTGTCCCAAATTTGGTCACATTGCCCCAATCTCAATGCAAGGCAGGTTTAGACTTGTAGTTTGGTTAAGTGTTTAGGGATAAAACATCATTCTATTACTACTTGCAAGGCAGGTTTAGACTTGTAGTTTGGTTAAATGTTTAGGGATGAAACATCATTCTATTACTACTTTATCTCTCAAACCAAATTAGCCTGTACACTGCGCTTTTCTAGACTCTATTAACTTTAATCTGTTATCTCTATATTGAGACTCACCAGCACAGTACTGGACACATAAATGTGCCAATTGACAGTTTATCATACTCCCAGTTAATATCTCTGTTAGAGGATGAACAAATCCTCTGCTATTCAAAATGTGCAGAAAACTCTGACAACTCAACAGTGAGGAAACAAACAACCCAATTAAAAGATATGCAAATATCTGAACGGGTACTTCACCAAAGAAGATATACAGAGGACAAACAAGCATCTGAAAAGGTGCTTGGGCATTATTATGTTGTTAGGGAATCACACATTACAACAACAGTGGGATACTATCACAGAGCTGTGAAAATGGCTGAAATCCAAAACACTGAGACCAAATGCTGGCAAGGATGTGGAGCAACAAAGACTCTCATTCGTTGCAGAGGGGGATGCAAAATGGCACAGCCACTTTAGAAGACATTTTGGCAACTTTTCTTTTTACAAAGCTAAAACCAATATTACTGTACAATTTAGCAGTCGCATCCCTAAGTATTTATACAAATTAGTTGAAAAGGCATGTCCATACAAAAACCAACACACAAACGTTTATTGCAGTTTTATTTATAATTAGTAATTGGAAGCAATGTCTTTTAGTAGGTGAATAGATATGCAAACTTTGGTTCACTCATGCAATGAAAGCTTACCCAGCAATAAAGTGAAAGGAGCTATCGATTCATGAAAAAACAAGGAGAAACATTAAATGCATATTGCCAAGTGAAACAATCCACTCTGAAAAATACTATGCGCTATATGACTTCCACTGTCTGATGTTTAGAAAAGGAAATATTGCAGATAGTAATGAAGACCAGAGGTTGCCAGGGATTAGGCAGGGGAGAGAATAGATAGGTGGCGCACAGGACATTTTGGGGGTAGCACATTGTTCTTTATGATAGTCATGGTGGATATATATATATATGCATTTGGCAAAATACATGAAACTGCACAACACAAAGAGTGGACTCTAATATAAACTACGGATTTCAGTTTAATAGTAATGTGTTGGCATTGGTTCTTTAATTGTAGCAAATGTATTACACCAAGACAAGTTGTTAATAATAAGAGAAACTAGGCCAGGGAATGCAGTGAGAAGAGGGAGTATGGGAACTCTCTCTACTTTCTGCTCCATTTTTCTGTAACCCCAAAACTGCTCTAAAAAATAAAGTCAAATACAGCAAATATTTTATAATTATAAATGGAGTATGACCTTTAAAAAATTGTGGATCACTGTATTGTACACCTGTAAATATAATTGTATAGCAACCATACTTAAAAAAAATCTATTCATTAAAGAATAAAAATACAGATGTCCACAAATCTGCTACTACATATGAATCTAAGCAAAGTTATCAGGAGTAGCTATTGCATTGTATGATCCATCCTAAATTATTCCAATAATATTTTTGTGGTGTCTATTTTATCACTAAAGAATTCTCTTGAATATGGACAACCTTAGTGATTATGAGGCCATTATTGGGTATGTGTTGCTATATATAACACGGGTTTTATCTCTGTGTTACCCAAACATGACAAACATTTTAACTAATCAGGCTATAATTGCAGGGTTGCTACTAATGTAGGCAAGTACACATTAAATATCAATTCACAGTCTAACAGGAGAAAAGCTCCATTTCCAGGCTTTCCTTTCATTGTCTCCAATATTCTTTGATGTTTTTATTGGTGGTAGACTATCATCTTGTAGCATTAAAGTTGGACAGGCCTTATTTTATGGAATTTTACTTTAGAGAGAATATTTGAAGCAGAATATCCTCTACACTTTATGAATATGTCTTTTATTCATGTGACAGCCTCATTCAAGCTTAATCTTTAAATCAGACTTCCACAGCACAGTATCAGAGCCTTTCTGCAGACACTGGTGATATCTTCTAGAAAAGATAAAGACAGCTTACTTCTCCACAATGACAAGAAAACATCAACTAATTGGTTACTTTTATGAGGTCCCTGGAGGATGTGTGCTGACTGCAAGCCCAGGTCCAGCTCCTGTGCCCTCATGTATCTGCGGGACTCAGGACACTGTCATTTGCTGAAGGTGGTGCAGGGCGTTAAGGTGGTAACTCTAGGGACTCCCTGGTGGTCCGGGGATGAATACTTCACCTTCCATTGCGGGGGTGTGGATCCGATTCCTGGTCAGAGAGCTAAGATCCCACATGCCTCGCAGCCAAAATACCAAAGCATAAAGCACAAGCAGTATTGTAACAAATTCCATAAAGACTTTAAAAATCACCCAGGAAAAAAGAAATAAAAAGGGGATAGCTCTAGAAGGAAATACTTTGAGCTAGAATCCCATGAAATCCTCTGAACCCCTGTAACTGGAAAAACAAGTTTACTCAAATTATGTTTTCCGTTAAAACCTTATATTGAGTGCTAAATGGGCATTTTAACCTTTGGGGAATCGATGAAGGCTTACTCAGGGCTGTCACTCACAGAGACGCTCTGCCCAAATGCCTCATTTCAACTTCAGGAGTTGTAATCCATGGAAAAACAAGTTTACTCAAATTATGTTTTCCGTTAAAACCTTATACTGAGTGCTAAATGGGCATGTTAACCTTTGGGGAATCGATGAAGGCTTACTCAGGGCTGTCACTCACAGAGACGCTCTGCCCAAATGCCTCATTTCAACTTCAGGAGTTGTAATCCAGCTACCATTCTTGGCTCATGGGTGTGTCTGCCCAGAGAAGGTTCAGTTCAGTTCAGTTCAGTCACTCAGTTGTGTCCGACTCTTTGCAACCTCATGAATCGCAACATGCCAGGCCTCCCTGTTCATCACCATCTCTCGGAGTTTACTCAGACTCACATCCATCGAGTCCGTGACGCCATCCAGCCATCTCATCCTCAGTCGTCCCCTTCTCCTCCTGCCCCCAATCCCTCCCAGCATCAGAGTCTTTTCCAAAGAGTCAACTCTTCGCATGCAGTGGCCAAAGTACTGGAGTTTCAGCTTTAGCATTATTCCTTCCAAAGAAATCCCAGGGTTATCTCCTTCAGAATGGACTGATTGGATCTCCTTGCAGTCCAAGGGACTCTCAAGAGTCGTCTCCAACACCACAGTTCAAAAGCATCAATTCTTCGGCGCTCAGCTTTCTTCACAGTCCAAATTTCACATTCATACATGACTACTGGAAAAAACCATAGCCTTGACTAGATGGACCTTAGTCGGCAAAGTAATGTCTCTGCTTTTGAATATACTATCTAGGTTGGTCATAACTTTTCTTCCAAGGAGTAAGCGTCTTCTAATTTCATGG
>SJYX01005069.1:38447-53808 GCA_006410675.1 Oreotragus oreotragus
GATGCTTTCTAAGGCCCACTTGACTTCACATTCCAAGATGTCTGGCTCTAGATTAGTGATCACATCCTCATGATTATCTGGGTCGTGAAGATCTTTTCTGTACAGTTCTTCTGTGTATTCTTGCCACCTCTTCTTAATATCTTCTGCTTCTGTTAGGTCCATACCATTTCTATCCTTTATCGAGCCCATCTTTGCATGAAATGTTCCCTTGGTATCTCCAATTCTCTTGAAGAGATCTCTAATCTTTCCCATTCTGTTGTTTTCCTCTATCTCTTTGCATTGATTGCTGAAGAAGACTTTCTTATCTCTTCTTGCTATTCTTTGGAACTCTGCATTCAGATACCCAGAGAGGGTATCCTTTACTAATTATGTAAATCAGTGACAGACAGGATAGTCACCCTTCTTGTTCAGCCCCTGGAGGAGCACACAGGTGAACACTTCTCACAGTTTTCAAGTGGGGTCAAGTGGGGATAATTGTACTACAACCTTCAAGGTCTATTGCGAGGATGAGCTGCTTTAATGTATGAGTGTTCCATAAGTGTAATTCACTACTATTGGCACATCCCAGAATTGTCACAAAGATTAAAGAAGCGTGTAAACGACCTTACACCATGCCTGACACCTTGTAGACCCTCCAAAGTGGAAACTTTTATTGCCGATACATTTTAATGTGTGTCTCCCATCTACTTTGTTACAGTCCAAAAAGAACTATGTTTAGAAGAACTATGGTTAGTACAGAAAGAGATTTCTTGCAAGTATACCCAATACTAGACATTTTATTTTATTATTTTTTCAGTTCAGTTCAGTCACTCAGTCGTGTCCGACTCTTTGCAACCCCACGGACTGCAGCATGCCAGCCTTTCCCGTCCATCTCCAACTCCCAGAGTTTACCCAAACTCTTGTCCATGGCATCAGTGATGCCATCCAACCATCTCATCCTCTGTTGTCCCCTTCTCTTCCCGCCTTCAATCTTTCCCAATGTCGGGGTCTTTTCAAATGAGTCAGTTCTTTGCATCAGGTGGCCAAAGTATTGGAGTTTCAGCATCAGCATCAGTCCTTCCAATGAATATTTAGGCCTGACTTCCTTTAGGATGGACTTGTTGGATCTCCTTGCAGTCTAAGGGACTCTCAAGAGTCTTCTCCAACACCACAGTTCAAAAACGTCAATTCTTTGGTGCGCAAACTTTCTCTATAGTCCAACTCTACTACTGGAAAAACCATACCCTTGACTAGACAGAACTGCCAGGAGCCAGCGTGAGGAATCCCACCCGTGACAAGGTCATGCGGCAGAGATCTGATGTGCAAGGTCGAGTTAGATCTCAGGTTTTCCCCCTGGTATTTCCTGAGCATGTACCCTCCCGAAAATAAGAATATGCCTGCCTTATTGTATTGTACTTTTCCACTCTCCTGACACACTCTGGAAAAAGTCATCTCAAGGCTTTAGTCTTCAGCATTTGAAAGAGTGTGTCAACCAAAAACCCCTCTGATGGCTTTCTAGCCTGCCTGCAGGACTCTTACAGCTGCGCATGTGATTGTTTGAGGCCTCCTGACCCCAGGAGGCACAGGAAGCTTAAAACCTCCTAGGAATGTAGAAGCTACGGAGGAGTCAAAATCATTAGAATAGGACTGATTAAAGGTTTCATTTGTTGGGCCAATACTTGCTGCCAAATTTTCATATCTTTAATTTTTTAAATATAGTTGGTATATAGAAAAACAGGTGGTAGACCTGGTATTAGCAACATTAGATCTTTGAGTTGAGTGCTTTCTTTGTTATAACCCACCACACCTTTGTTCTACAGAAATGTAACTTTATTTAGTACTTTGAGGGTGATGCAGAGTAAAGAAAAAACACTTCTAGGGAAAAGGCGTTTTCTGGGTTGACAGACAGTTATCCAGGAAGAGAGCCATGAAAATGTTAACAGGCCTCTTGGCCAGAAGATAATGTAAACCACCTGAGACTTTTGGTATACGGGAGAAAGTCAATGAGGGTCAGGACTGCTGCCCCTGCATAACTCTGCATATTCCATTATTTCTTTATGTACAACTTGGGGTATATAAGCTGATTTTGAAAAATAACGTTTTTAGAGTCTTGCACCGATGCTGGGCTTCCCCATGTCATTCTTTTCTCTCCTTTTTCCGGCTGAATTCCCATCTGGAGCATGGAGGCTTCTCCATGTCTACTTACTTGTCCCGGCTTCTAAGATCCGTAAGAGAGGGAGCCAAAGGCGGGTCACCCTCCGATATTCAAACGGACGCTGGTGGCCTAACGTAGATGGTGCAAGTTCCTTGTCTGGAACCTTATTGGTTTTCCACGTAAGCCAAGTTATTCAGCCTTCTTTTCTTTGCCTAAATTTCCTACTATATACTTTCTTCTAAATCTAATCTTATATCTCTAAATAACTAAGTCTTCCCTTGCCTATCTGTCTCCCCTTCGAATCACACTGGATCCACCAGGGCTAGACCCCGGCACAGAACTTTGTTGGCAAAGTAATGTCTCTTTTTTTTTTTAAATATGCTATCTAGGTTGGTCATAACTTTTCTTCCAAGGAGTGAGCGTCTTTTTAATTTCATGGCTATATTTTTTATTGTAGTGTAATTGCTTTACAACATTGTGTTAGTTTCTGCTGTACAAATAAGTGAATCAGCTATATTTACACATATATCTCCTCCCTCTTGAACCTCCCTTCCACTCCACCCCATATTCCACCTCTCTGGGTCATCACAGAGCACCACTATTATTATTATTCATTATTTAATTCTTAAATATGTCTCTTTGAAGTTACTATTGTATACTCCCATTCAGATGAGAAAACAGAAAGGCTTTAATACTGTGAATCTTAACAAGTAGGAGGAAGGAGAGAAGAATCAGAAGAGAAAGGGGGTAGAACAAGAGGGAAATTATAACATATTCTTAGAGCCATCTGTAAACCTAAATTAATTTGATTAGTTTGAGTATATGCCTAACTTATGCATGATTTGTAGGGCTGTTAAGCAGCGTTAACAAATATATTAAGCACTGTAACTAAAAATATTTGTTAAAACATATATGGGGAATTTCTGATGATAATCTGCATTGCACTTTATATTAGACTTTAAAATGCTTTTAATGTTTGAAAACTGGTATTTTTCTCGGAACAAATGAAAGATATAAAGTGAACATCTTCATAATCCTACAACCAATCTGTGCTTTCCATAGATTACAGCTGACACCAAACATTTTTTCCACTATTTGACATGCAAATGAGAAATAAATATTGAACATGTTTTAGCAGATTTGGAACTACGTGTTTTGTTGAAAAACTGTATCCACGAGTGACTGGATGAAATACCATTTGTATATTTCTTTGAGTCTTCTTGGGCCCAGCACTTACTCCTGCCACTGATGTGGAGCCCAGGGCTTTAGCAGGCTTCCTGCCAGTCCACCGGGGTCCTTATCTCCTTTTGTACTCCTAAGGCTTCTCTTACCTGTGATTAGGATACCCAGCAACCACTCAGCACTCATAACCCAGACTGGACCAACTGAATAACTGATACAACTATTGCCTTTGCGGCTACCGTGATCAGTGAGTCCAAGGTTTGTTGAGTAACTTCTGTCTTCTTCCAGCCCCTGGGTAGGCAGTCATGAGACACATTTCAGAAGACTCTTTAAAAGGCCTGAAGAAGCCAAGCACTTGTCACTCTTGGTAGTGGGCACTCTAGAGCACGTCCTTGAACTGACTTTCTCCCCTTCTGGTTTCACCAGCTGTCACTTCCCAAATGAGCCACTGTTTTCTTTGATACTGGCCCTGCCTTCAGGGCAATGCAGGCTAAGCCAGTGTGGTCAGAAGGCTCTAGCAGCTTGCTGTCATACATGCTCAGTGTTGCCAGTTTTGTGATTTTTTTTCAGACAAACCATAAATTCCAGTTTCACACATAAATCCAGAATTTTTGTGCGACCTAATTTTTAAATGTTACTGGGCAAATAAAGCCCATGTGAAAGCCGGATTTTGCTCCTGAGTGCCAATATGGGATCCCTGGACCGCTGGAATGGAAAAATCCTCACTGGAAATAGATTCTTGCCTGGAATGAATGGTTTGGTTTCTACCCGTGAAGTTAGTCAGTCTGTAAGTGTCACAAGGGCAGAGTGTGTGACTGGCCTTTCCAGCACCATCCTCGGTGTCCTGTTATGTCCTGACATAAACTTTGTATTGGATGAACCAGTACAGGGTTCCAGTATTACTGGTGTCAGACTGGGAAGAAGCAGCAGCTCTGCTGGGCTCATCGGGGGCCTTGGCCGGACATTGGAACCAAGGCGCAAAGGGCACCGAGCAAACCCCTGCTTCCCTGCTCCCTCAGCAGCCCTGAGTCTCTCGACCACCTAGTCCATAGCTCTCTGTACTATCACTTCTGATCATTCAAGTGACCCCAAATCACTGGACTTTCTGGGCCGGAGATCTGAGGAGCAGGCTTTCTCAACCTTCACAGTATGGGTATTTGGTTTCATTGCTAAGTCAGATCCAGCTCTGACAATCCTGTGCACCGTAGCCCTGAGGTTTCTCTGCCAATGGGATTTCCTAGGTAAGAATGCAGGAATGGGTTGCCGTTTCCTTCTCCAATGGATATTTGGGGCTGAGTGATTCTTTAGTCTGGGAGCCTGTCCTGGGTATTGCAGGAAGTTTAGCTGCCTCCCTGGACTCTACCCACTGGATGCCAGTGGCACCTCCTGATCAAAACTATTCCCAGGTGTGGTCAAATGCCCCTCAGAAGAGAGAGGGCAAAACCTAGCTCTCCCCCAAACTGCTGAGGCACTCTGCTTATAATGTAGTGTGTGAATGAGAAGCAGAAAAGCGAAAGCTTGGATCATGAGAATAAATTCTACGATAGTCTGTCATGATATTTTTGCTTGTTTGTATGTTTATCATGGTGAATTAAGCCTCACAAAACTCAAGTCAGGATTAAAGTATACAATTTAATACTTTCACTCAGCTGGTAAAAAGCTTTATAACTTTAAAGTTTCATTGAGATATACTCATAGTTTCTAAGAAATCTTGCCAGGGGGCTTTGATATTCTAAAAAACAGAAGCGTCTACGTCCTGTTGCTTCTGAATGTATATAAGGATATTAAAGGTCTTTGAAGATCAGTGGTTGAAAAATACTTTCCAGTGTTGAAGGCTAAACAAAGTTTTTTTAAGGAAACAAGATTATTGTTTTCTTTTCTTTTCTTTTTTAAGCTAATATTCATCCAAATCTGTTCACTCTTCATATTTGGAAAATCTATGAATAGAGTATGTACCATTTCCTCAAAATGTGAGGATTCCTAACTGTGATCTTACCATAGATGCCCACACCAATGTAACATTATGTTACTGGAGCTGTATTTATTTGGGTTCTAAATAGAATTTTACTTAAAGATAACTGTGTTTGTAAATGATGGAAAAACTCTTATGCTATTTTATTCTCTTCAGTGGCCATGATTAGACTTATGGACACACTCGACTCATAGAAGTGTGTGCTGTGAATTGAGGAGCATTGAGAGGATGGTTTTGAGGGCATTGTCCTCTTAATCAGTGGCTTACTTGCCTCCATTTCAGTGTCCTTCTGAGTATTTATTTGTGTATTTATTCTGTTATTATTATTTTTTAAATGTACCCAGGAAACCCTGCCAGTCGCTGCAGGAGCTTTGGAGGTATCAGTGAAAGAGAATGATCTAGCACGGTTGCCTGGAGCCCAGCCAGTATGTAGGAGGTGCCAACACAGATTGGGAGCCAACCTCATCAGCTTGCTTTAGCACTTGGTTTGGAGACAGCCTGGCCTAGATAGGCTGATATCTAAGTGGAACGCGAGCTCAGATTGAAGTGCAGCCTGGAGAGCTAGCAAGAATGTTCTCCTGCAAGCTCATCTTTACAGGATGATGACAAAACTTAATTAAAAATCACTGGTATTTTCTCTATTTGTTTCCTTGGTAGAAAACTCAAATACCAGACTGTTTGGTTCAAAATTAAACACCTGGCAACCCTAATGATTGGGTTTGCACAGTGATTTATGTCATTTGGCAGATTCAGAAATGTGGAGACAGCAAGGGTCGGGGTAGAGAGAATCCAGAAAAATTCCAGAGAGAACAATTATTTTTTTTTAATGTTTTTAATTGGGTTGAAAAACATTTCACAGGAAAAAGAAATACTCTCATCTCTTATTCCATTTTACTATAGGCCTGATCATCTCCTTTTCTTATCATGTTTCTGCTTCTTGCCTTTGGTACTAATTTCCATTGCTTTAACTCTTATATAACTCTTATATCTTTTTGTAGTCCCTGATCCTGGTTGGATTTGATTTTGGTGTTCTTAACTTAAGGCTCTGTCCTAACCCGGAAACACAGCCCCTGCCATTCATTCACTGGGGTCGTATAAGAGCAGTGATCCCCAACCTTTTTGGCACCAGGGACTGGTTTTATGGAAGACCACTTTTCCATGAACCTGGGGAAAGGAGCGTTGAGGGGGCAGTTTTGAGATGATTCAAGTGCATTACATTTATTATGCCAACACTGATCTGAGAGGAGGTGGAGCTCAGGCAGTAATGCAAGTGTTGCAAGTGACAGCTTTGCTCTCACACCCACCACTAACTATCTGCCCTGTGGCCTGGTCCCTAACAGGAACCTTTCCGGGTCGTGGCCCAGGGTTTGGGGACCCCTGGATAAGAGTATGGGGTCTGGAGCCAGATGACTCTGATTAAATTGCAGCCATGCCACTTCTCAGCTGAATAGAAAAGAAACTTAACCTATTTTTGCTTTAATTTACTCAGACTTGAAATGGGTGATGGTAATAATATCTTTTTTTTTTCTTTTTTGTAATTTGTTGTGAGGGTAAATAGGCTTGTTTTCATCCTTATGGGTTCAGGTTCAAGGTTACAAATGAATACCTAATTGTTCTATCCAAATATTTCAGAATAATAAATGAACCGAACAAGCTGTTGAATTCACTGTATTCTGTCCGCCTATCTTGATAAATGTATATTCAAAATCTAGAAGTATGGTTTAAAGGTAGAATTCTTGGAGTCTTTAGAGTTTCTTGTTGGAGTATGGAGAGAACTAACCCTCCTGACTCAGCCTAAAAACCTCTCTCTTCTCTTCTAAGTCTAGCTCTTTTTCACAATGCAAGGACCTCTGAGTCCCTGCACCCACACTACATCCACATCTCCATCAGAAGGGAGGCCAGAGCCACTCCTGTAGCCTGGAGGTGTACACACGAGGGGTTGGACTGCCCTGGGAGGCAAGACCTGTGCAAGATGTGTGAGAAGGCCCTGGAAGTAGCTTCAAAGCTACATTCACAGAGAATTCTGTACACTTGAGAACTCATCATGTGGTCCTGAGGCTGGATGTGGAGAGAGAGATGGAAGCCAGCCTACAGGCAAACTGTCCCACTGACTGGGATTTGCTGGGAACCAAGAGGTCTCTGAGAGGCATAAATCCATACGTCAACCTGAACTAGCCAGAGCAAATGTCAAAGTTGCTCACATTTACTGGATAACTAGTCAATTTCTGACCTTCTCTCGACTTGGAAGTGCACATTTATGTTAAAATTGTACCTTCAGTAGCTACTGTGGAAAACAGCTTGACAGTCTCTCAAAAAGTTAACCATGGAATTGCTTTACAGTTGAGCAATTTCACTCCAAGGGATATCCCCCAAAGGAATCAAAGGCAGGGTCTCCAATAGATATTCATATGCTGATGTTCACAGCAGCATTATTCACTATAGCCAAAAGGTAGAAAAATCCAAATGTCCATCTCCAGATGAGTGTATAAACAAAGTGTGGCACATCTATGCAATGTAATATTCAGCCTTCACTAAGAATGAAATTCTACTATATGCCAAAGAGGGATGAACCTTGAAAATATTATACTAAATGAAATAAGTCAGGACAAAAGACAAACAGTGCATGGTTCTTATATGAGGTACCTGGCAAAGCAAATTCAAAGGACAGAACCTAGAATAAATGTTACCAGGGGCTGAGTGAAGAGGGGGATGGGCAGTTGTTGGCTAATGGCTACAGAGTTTCCATTTGGGATGATGGAAACATTCTGGAAATAGATAGTGCTGATGGCTGTACAACAAAGTAAATTAATTGAATGCCACTGAGTCATACAGTGAAAAATGGTTAAAATGATAACGTTTTATGTGTATTTTGTCACAGTAAAAATAAATTATGCCTTCACACTAAAACAGTTTTTCCCTCATGGTAAGGGTGGGGAACTAAAACTTATTTCAGACACTCTGTCCTTCTGCTGAGCTTTCAGCTGCTCAGCACTCTCCTCATCCCTTCAGGCTGGACTACATCACACGGTATAGAGGGGAAAGAACTTCGGGAAAAAGTGTGATTTTGCAGGGTCCCTTTGCAGTGCCAGTCATTAAGGGTTCAACAGACCTTGTTCTTCCTCCTCCCACCTTCCTGGCATATACTTTGTTCATGTTATCTGCCTATGGTGGCTCTTGGCTTTTTCTCTTCATACATTTGAAGTAACCTTGGAAATCTGAGCTTGTGTGTAAACCGAGAGGAGGTAGTCATCACGTGTAATGGAGGGTGGCGGTGGTTTGTGCTTCTGATAGAATAACTTGAGATAAGCAAAGCACATCCACATAACCCTCTCACTCGCGATATCTGTAGCTCGAGAATCATCATTCATCATTTTTGTCTGCCCAGACGCTAATGGAAATTAAAATAAACAGATTTGCCCGCATTCAGAGACAGGATCCTCTACAGTGACAAGTTGCACACAAATTGTAATATGAGTGAAATCTCCACCCCTACCCCGCGTGTTTTTAAAAGGGACATCCATTAAGGGTTCAAGAGATGCAAGGGAGCACTGCAGTTAAAAGGCGCACAGGCTTTTGTTTAACCGTTTCTTTAATGAATGAGAGTTCAAATGGCAAATGATAGTCTAACAGCATCATTTTATATTTGTGGAGATTAAACAAGACTCATGTTCCCCCTGTTTGGAGGCTGGCAAACTAAACCTGGCACAAAATGTACAGGAAGATAAACTCAAGAAGAACGCAGCCTGTCACAGTGATTGATGGGGCTTGTTTTCACCCACAGTGTTTGAAAATGTAGATATCCTTAAATAAATGATGCTGCGTGAGCCTTGCCAGCCGAGGGAATTAAAAACACATTATTACATTTTGCAGAAACAGTATAGAGCTCTCCTACCAAGTGTGATGCTTGTAATTCTATATACTTTCCATACGACCTCACAATGCATATGCTCTGTAAGGGTGTGAGTGGGAGCCTCTTTAGGGCATCATAAGGTGAGGCGCATCATTCTCGGTGCTGTATTCCTGGAGGTGTAAACTGCCAAATCAGCAGAGTCGCTTTCTGGAACTCTCCAGGAATTCACCCCCACAGCTCTGCTTCTGTCTCCTGGTCTCCTCAGTATATGCAGAACTCTGAAGAGGGACTAGGCCTGTAGTGGATACAGTTGAGGTGATTTAAATTATGCCAACTTTGGAAGTGACATGAACAAAACAGAAAGATATTCCCAAATGGATGTAAATTGTGAAACATTTTTTGGTCAAAATCAGCAAGTTAGAGCACTTATTTCTCTTGCTTGCCCATGTACATTTTAATATTTAAAAAGACATACATCCACAAATGAAGTAAGTAAGTGAAAGTCACTTGATCATGTCTGACTCTTTGCGATCCCATGGACTGTAGCCTGCCAGGCTCCTCTGTCCATGGGATTCTCCAGGCAAGAATACTGGAGTGGGTAGCCTATCCATTCTCCAGGGGATCTTCCCAATCCAGGAACTGAATCGGGTTCTCCTGGATTGCAAGTGGATTCTTTACCATGTGAGCCACCAGGGAAACCCTATATGTTCACAGGCACATCAGTTCAGTTCAGTTCTGTTCAGTTCAGTCGCTCAGTCGTGTCCGACTCTTTGAGACCCCATGAACTGCAGCATGCCAGGCACATAGTTAATGAAAATGTGATATTTTATAACCTGCTTTTTTTTACCGAACAGAAATTAGTAATATATTTTGATGTTAACAAAATACTTTTTGTGCTAAATTGCAAAGAATGCTCTGCTGTGAATCTACTTCAATTCACTGTTGGCCATTTAAGCTTATCCTCCCACTCATATACATAGGGCTGTGCAGACCAGTTATGGGAGCCAGATTTTGTTATATATGCCTAATTGTTTAAGTAACGCAAATGTCTTGAAGTATAATTGCTGGACTAATGTTTCAATAAAATTTTATGTCTTTTGATATGCAATCACACTAATATCAGCAGGATCTGAGAAGCCCATTTTCTTTTTCTTGCTAACACTGAATATTGTTACTTACATAAAATTAATATCAATTTGTCAGCAAGAATCTACATCACATGACTATGTTAATTTTAATTTCTGTAATAATTTGTAAAGTGGAACACCTATCAAGTCTTATCTGACTTTTATGTATCTTCTCAAAATAATTTGTCTTTCTAGTTAGGATTTATATTTACTTATTGACTTATGTCTTTTACTTAGTAAAGTTATTAATCAGTTAACTCCTATATAGCTTGCAAATACTTTATACTTGGTTTTCTATTTTTTCTGCCTTTGGCATCTAGAAATGACATTTTTTAGATAATCAATTTTTTATGGTTTCTATTATCTGTAGGACTATGATTTATAAGCCATCTCCTGACCTTATTTTTATTTAGCATGGTTCTGTTTTTTTGCGTTTGTGTCTTTGGTCCCTGTGATATTTATGTTGGTTTACCTTATGATGTAGAAAATATTTATTTTTTGTCAAATCATTAGCATGTGTGTGTATGTGTCTGTGTCTCTCTCTGTGTGTAAGTATATGTATATAAAACACATATGCAAATTTTGGCTCTTATTTCTGTAACACTATCAAGCAGTTAAATTATCTGATTCTCCCTGAGAGACCTAGAACCTCTCAGTCATCTCCACATGCCCCATCCCCCACAATCCTTGCCAAAGAAATCCAGTTACAATGGAATTAAATTTGCAGATTGAAGATGATTGTGCTCTCTCTAATTTTGACTTCTTCCACATAGTATCATGGCTTTATCTCTCTATTCAAATCCCTCTTTTGTGTGTGTATATTGTTCTTAAGACACTACAGATGGTGACTGCAGCCATGAAATTAAAAGACGCTTACTCCTTGGAAGGAAAGTTATGACCAACCTAGATGGTATATTCAAAAGCAGAGACATTACTTTGCCAGCAAAGGTCTATCTAGTGAAGGCTATGGTTTTTCCAGTGGTCATGTATGGATGTGAGACTTGGACTGTGAAGAAAGCTGAGTGCCAAAGAATTGATGCTTTTGAACTGTGGTTTGGAGAAGACTCTTGAGAGTCCCTTGGACTGCAACCATCCTAAAGGAGATCAGTCCTGGGTGTTCACTGGAAGGACTGATGCTGAAGCTGAAACTCCAATACTTTGGCCACCTCATGCGAAGAGTTGACTCACTGGAAAAGACCCTGATGCTGAGAGGGATTGGGGGCAGGAGGAGCAGGGGACAACCGAGGATGAGATGGCTGGATGGCATCACTGACTCAATAGGCATGATTTTGGGTGAACTCCAGGAGCTGGTGATGGACAGGGAGGCCTGGCGTGCTGTGACTCATGGGGTTGCAAAGAGTCGGACACGACTGAGCGACTGATCTGAACTGTTCTTAAGGTTTTGTAGTGTCCCTTATATGTCTTGCTCATTAAAAAATTATGATTCTTCAAGTGAACTGAAGTGAGCTCGCTCAGTCATGTCTGACTCTTTGCGACCCCATGGACTGTAGACCACCAGGAATTCCATCCATGGGATTCTCCAGGCAAGGGTACTGGAGTGGGTTGCCATTTCCTTCTCCAGGGGAACTTCCTGACCCAGGGATCGAACCCATGTCTCCCGCATTGCATGCAGGTGCTTTACCCTCTGAGCCACTGAGGAAGCCCCAGTAATTCTTGGGTATTTTGTAATTTTATTGTCTGTTATTGGAATTATTTTCTCACATTATAGGAAAATTACTAAATTTTCAAAAATATTGAGTACATATGTTGGGCCAGTGGTTAAGACACTGTACTTCCAATGCAGGGGGGTATGAGTTCAATTCCTGGTCGGGGAGCTGAGATCCTACATGCTATTTGGTGTGACCGAAAAATAAAAAGTATACATACTAGGCATGAACTAGTTTGTCAAAATATGAAGTAGATATATTTCCAGGCATGCAAGAAAAATCCTTATTTCTTTATTTTCTTTAAATCAAATTTGTTCTTCACTGAAGTCTACCTTGTTTTCCTGGAAATATTTCTTGGAAAAAAAAAAAAAAAGAATGTGGAGAATGAATGCAGAGGGTTTTTTTGTTTGGTATTTTTAAATGAATTTGCTTATCCAGAGGGATAACACCATTTCTCCCCTTTGTGATTCAGCACTTTAGGGTGATATATAAGATCGTCATATGTAAAACATTTTAATGTGTCTTTTTTTTTTTTAAATTCAGTATCTTAGGGATAGAATCTGAAAGAAAATACAATAAATAGAGGACTTTTCCTCTTTTTGTCACTTTCTCCTCCCTTGATTCTATCCTATGCCTTTATTTTTAACTGTTTTAATTTCAGCTCTTTTCTTTGAGCCATGCTTGATGATGATGTAGGCTGCAAATTTTTGCATTACCATGTATCCATGTATTAATCATATGATCGTCTGTCAACTAGTTTACTCATCCATAAAACAGGAATGATAATCCCTCTGTCACAAGATTATCAAGAATAGTAAGTGAGATAATGTATGTAAAGTGCTTAGAATATTTGTCACCTAGTTAGTAACATTAAGACATAAGAAGTAATTTTATGTCACCCCCACATAATGTGTTACCACATTCTTTGTTAAGAATGGAAATAGAAATATTAAGACTGCAAACTACAGTTATATCATTGGATAATTTGCACCTCAAATTAGACAGTGATTGACTTCTATTTCCAAGCATTTCAAGAAAAGAATATGTAGCAAAATATGATTTGTAAAACCATAAATGAGCCTTCTGTTTGTCAATGAGCTTTTATTTACAACCTGGAGATAGCTTCCAACTCCTTCATCAAGGAATTCTTTCCAAAAAGCATGTCTTTCTCTTGCATTTTATTTCTGAACTCTGTCATTGATTGTGGCCAAGGAAATTGTAAAATATAGGATGAACCTGTTAGGAGCTTCATGAATGTGCCACTTGTCCATGTATATGACTGTACTATGAGTGCAGTTGAGAGCTGTAATCAGGAAATCCAACAGTACCAAAACATGTTTCATTTGTTATTTACGATCTGTGTTCAATTTAGAACCAGCACATAGCTCAGAAGACAAGTTTAGGCTTGGCCAATCTAGGCGAAGATGGATGGGCCCTAGTTGGCTGCTCTAAAGAGCAGCCTTTTGATGCAGCTTGGGTGAGGAAGGCAAGGGATAAGCTGACACTATCTTATGTGAGTCAGTTTTGGTAAACGTAATGATGTGGAATAGAGCTCCATTCATCACCACCTGTGTGTGATTTGATCACACAAACATGCAGGGAAAGGATGCCAAGTCTTAATTAATTAATCAGGCCAGCAAATAATTGAGGACCTAGGCAAGGCAAGCCACTTAAACCACAGCGCCAGAGTTCAGAAGAAGGAAAGGAGAGTGGGAAAGGACATTCCCGACGTCTAAGCAGAAAGCCACCCTAGGGCCTGCTAGGAAAGAGAAAGGACAACGCAGAACGAAGAATTAACTGGAGACTGGGTATTTCCCTCTGGTACCTTGTATCAGGCTTCTTTCTATCATCACCTTTTTTTTTTAATTACCCAAATCCAGAAATTTGTTGTTGTTGTTGTTGTTTTTTAAATTTAAGAATGGCGTTATCTGCATCTAGTTCTAAAGTTTTTGTTGTCTTCAAAGATTCTGGAGCGTTAGATGCCTCAGGGTCCTTGCTAATCCTGTTTAGTGGCATTTATGATCCCCATGTTTATATAGGGGGCGTCTTGGAAGTGAAGCGTTGTTCATGTGTCGGGGCTGAGAACAAGTCTGTCTGCTGGTATCATGCTGAAGAGTGGCTCTCCCATCGTGTACATGTGCCCTAATGCAGCCCTCCTCGACAATGCATTTGGCCAGGTCCATTTCTTCCCTCCCTTTCTCCAACTTTGCTAATACCATAGTGACAAATGCTTTTATCCTAGAGGCAGTAGTTTAATCTGTTGCCCCATATCCCGGTGTTATAGCCTTTAGTCAAGGATTTTGAAGAAAGACTGTATATCTATGGGTGGGTTTCCACTGAAGTGGGGTATTCAAGTGACCATTTAAAACAAAGGTGTTGGATCCCTGGGTTGGGAAGATCCCCTGGTGAAGGAAATGGCCACCCACTCCAGGATTCTTCCCTGGAGAATCACACAGACAGAGGAGCCTGGTTGGCTATAGTCCGTGGGGTCAAACATTGTTGAACTTGACTGGGCAACTAACATTAAAAATAATTATGGCGGGCCCTTATCTCAAATTACATCCCCCCCTGTAGGTTGCTGCTTTCTCTACCTTTTCAGGTTGCTAATCCCCCCTCCCCTTGCCATGCAGGTATTATTTTCCTCTATGGGTTTAAAATAGTGTTTCTCTGACCCCATAAGAGTATTAACTAGCAGGTGTTTCATCTTCTTTCTTGCTGAGCAACCTCTTAGTTATGTTCAGTGTTTTTTGGGCTGAACTGTTCACTATGGGCAATTTATAATACTTGTAATATATTTAAGTAACTTTGGAGTCTTGGCTTTTAACTCTCTCATCCACTTATGAAGCTCAGGTCTTGAGGTGAACTGTGTTTTTACTGCTGTTACTCAGCTCCCTGAGTAGAGATCAAATCTGCCAGGAGTATTAATTATTGATTGAAATAGATGAAATGTTTCATTTTTCATTCTTTTGAAACTCATTCTTTGATGGAAATTTTTGCAGTTCATCGAATTTACTGGTGTGGCCTGTTATATGCATTCTTGACACTATGATTGGCTTTTATATTTGAACTTTGGTGTTGATTCACTTCACTGAATTGTGTGCTTTTTAAAATTGGAACCTGCGATTTTGATCTCCATTTGAAGCAGAGAAGGCCAAGAAATGGGAGCTTTCTTTAATTCTGTAATGCTAGAGCCAGAAATGACATGAACACCTTTTTGATTATGACACAATTCCCACTGATTGGAGAGCATCTCTTGGCCAGAATGATTTCCCCAATAATATTAACATCTGCTTGATATTGAGCAGGATTCCCAGTGCCTACTTTTGGCTACATTTCCAGTGTCAGACAAGCACCTGACCTCTAGGTTTTTTTTAAAGGATAACACTTCTAGAGTTTGCATAATTCTCTCGCTCTCTCTCTCTCTCTCTC
>SJYX01005069.1:54026-76514 GCA_006410675.1 Oreotragus oreotragus
TGTCCGACTCTGTGTGAACCCATAGACGGCAGCCCACCAGGCTCCCCCATCCCTGGGATTCTCCAGGCAAGAATACTGGAGTGGGTTGCCATTTCCTTCTCCAATGCATGAAAGAGAAAAGTGAAAGTGAAGTCGCTCAGTCTGTCCGACTGTTAGCGACCCCATGGACTGCAGCCCACCAGGCTACTCCGTCCATTGGATTCTCCAGGCAAGAGTACTGGGGTGGGGTGCCATTGCCTTCCCTGAACCCTTCTTGCTACTGAGTACTTAAGTTCCTTATCCCTGCTTTGAGTTTTAACACAGAAACATACTTCATTGTTAAAAACCACACAATGTTACAATTTAACATGGGGCTCTTTTAGCGCCTTAGACTGAAACAGATTTTTAAAAGATAGAAAAACCTGTGTTGCAGAGCCATATCACACATGTTTATCAGGATGCCAGGAAGCTGGAGTGCCTGAAGCAATTCAGGGGCAAGAGGGTTAGTGGGAGGATTTCAGAAAAGTTTGGAGACTCAAAACATGAGTAATAAACACATGGTTCCTGGTCTTAGTTTTCACTGGTGAAATAAAAATAAAAAACAAGGAAGTGTTCTGCTTCTTTAGAATATAAATTACTCCATGACAAATAGTGAAATTCTGTAGGTTATTTTCATAACCTATCTTCCAGAGAATTTGCTGACTGCTGAAAAAGAAGGAACAGGGTGAAGAAATGTATAAATTCCAATGGTTTCTAAAGTACCCAAGAAAAGCAGGAAAATGACTAACTTCATTCGGTAAAAAGTAAAACTGAATTGGAAGAATCAGTTATACAAAAAGAATAGTGTTTTCTCCCTTATGGACTGGTCATTCATTTTCGATATGCCTCACCTGACCACCTACAGCATCCAACAATGGAATGGGATCTTAGTGTTCAGCTAGGGCCTGACCCCTTCACCTCATATTTTACACCCAGAGTCCTGGGACCAAGCAAGGAAGAAGCAGCTCATTTTAGGTCCCATAGTGAATCACAGCCCCTCCAGAACCACAGTCTGAATCATCTTGTGTCTTCATCTTTCACCCACAAACCTCCGCTTCAGGATTGTGGATGAACCAAGAAAGTTCTGTCTCAGCACCTGAAATCCTACCAGTAGACGCTCAACGAGGCAGTAATTATATAGAAGAGAAGCATGAAGTCCTCATAATCAACTCTGTTTACAGCCCTCCCATAGAATGGTACAACTGGTTGACCAGACGCCTGGCTTGTGCCTTGAAAATGTAAAGCCAGAACTCACTTGAGTGGACATTGGGAGCAGAGATGAGTGGTGGTTTCTTTATTTCTGCACAGTACTACTTTGGGGGTTCTGGTTCTGTGGATGTGCCCCAGTGATTTCAGCTCCATTTTCTGGGCATTCCTTTTCCCTCCCTGGGTTCCTGGAAACTGATGTTGAGTTGGGGAATGAGTAGAGGACTGGCCTGTTCTTTGGTCTGAAGTCAACCTTCCTGTGTGTCCCCCTCCGTCTGGCATGGACCGTCATGTCTAGCAAATCTGCCTGCTGCTTCGGTGCCTTGCTTAGAGCCCAGCAAGCTTCTAGGACTCCGCGACCAGGATGAGGGTGTGGACTGAGCTTGCCCACAGACATGGTTTATTTAGCCCACAAAGTTTTAAGAATCTGGAAGGTTGACTTAGATAATCCTAGTTTTCTGGTGTCTCTTGAGAAATTAGAAATTCCAGTTGACTCCATGTCTTTATTCCTGTCCATGTCATTCTGTGCGGCTGGCTGGCGCCGTCTGCTGTTGGACCGGACAGGGCTCTTCAGCTCTGCACAGACCCTGCTGCTCCCTGCTGTATTGCACTCGGCCTGGCCGTCTCTTGACTTCCTTACTTTGCCCTGACACTGCACAGTCACGTTCCCTTTCTGGAGCTTTCTCTCCCTGACAGCTCCTTTGGGAAGACGGGCTCCAGCCTCTCTACTCCCGGGTCTATAGCCCTTCCTTCACTTTTTACTTTTTTCCCCTCCTCTTTCCACCCTCTGGAAAGAAGCTTTAGGGTCTTGGGTTGGTGGAGGGGAGCTCTCTTTCCTGCACTCTGCTCCTCTCAAACACTGTCTGTATGCCCAATTCTGGCCGTGCTCTAAGCCTGAGTGTCCCAGGGGTGCATGGTTTTGAAATTCAGAAGTCCGTAATCACGATTATCCCTGTACTAACACACATTTGTCCTGAGTCAGGGAGGACGCCTCTGCTGGGTGTCTACCATTTACTTCCAAAGCCACACTTCAGCTCCGTTCTGTTCTCTCTGCCCGTGAAAACGATCTCTGGGGCCATCTCCATGGGTTTCCCTGCCTTCTGGCTGCCTGCTGGGTTGGTTGGGCTGTTGGGTCGAGCCACCGGGAAGCCTGAGGAAGGGACGAGAATAAAGGTGAGCTGTTTCTTTTTTCTTTCTGTTTCTACATTCTGGTGGCGCTCCTTCTCTGCGCCTTCTGCCATGTGGATAGTGACAGCTCAATGCCTCCTAGCCCAAGGGGATGGCACTAGCCCCCTCCGTAAACCGTCTTTCCATCAACCACTTTCAAATGACTCAATTTGAAAGCGCCATCTGTTTCCTGTTGGGACTCTAACGGGTATAACATTACATACAGTTGTTTATCCATAGGCATAGTCAATAATATTTATGCATATTTTAAGTTTCATCTAAAAATAAATCAGTGTTAAAATGTAGCATCTGAACCATGAAACAATGCAAGAATTTTCTGTAAAACAGTCATTTATGACTCAGAAGAATCCAGAGTAACTGAATTTAAGCTTTTAAACTCCTCCATCACAATCTCTGAATAGACAAGGAATCCCCCAGTGTACCCATTTCTAAGAGAACCTAATAATATTTAAGCTGATGTAGAACAGAGGGAAGAGACAGGGGTTATTTAAGGTCTCCAGCACCTGAGGAAGTTCTGTCAATAACAGGTTATCATGGTCTTCACCATGCCCTGGGAGCATGCCAGCAGGTGGCTGAAGACGGCCAGGGTACACAGCTCCACTCTCTTAAATTTTTAATATTCTTCCAGCAGTGTCTGAGGTTAGGGTCTCAGCCTGGGAATCCCAAGCATTCCGTAAAATAGGACACCTTCCCACCTCTGTAAGAGGGCCCTGACCTTGTCTGTCCTTTTCTCCCCTTAAGTTCACTCAGCTATGACAATGAAAAGTGTCATCCATGCTAGAGGCCTTTGCAGAAAATAAGAAGTGAAGGGTCTGCTGGCACATACTTGATACCTGGGGGACAAATGGTGTTTACAGGCATTTCTACATGCTGCTCAGAACACATTAGGCCCAGCATGTCAGACAAAGCTATTGTGAAACCTGGCTTTCTTCCCTGATTTACTTCTTAAATAAATTCCCCAGTCATGCTCTCACTGATACATTCATAAATCACGTATGTACAGGTATTCATACATGTGGAATACATGGCCATTTCCTAGCACAGAAAGATCACCATCACCCACAGATTTTTATTTTTTTTTTTTAACAAAACTTACTTTAAACCAATTGGCTCATTCTAACTTTCCCCAGGTTGATTTCTCTCCAGACCAGTTTTTTTTTTTTTTTCTTCCCCCACCCTCTTTGCTGATAACACAGCACAATTTTGGAGTGTCTACCAAAATAGCTGTGAAAAATGATCTTATTAGAACTGAAGGAACTTCATTATATTGAAGTGCTTTATGGAAAAAAATATTCCAAAACATGAAAAATGGCCATGAGAACAGGAGAGCAAGATTTCTGAGAGAGTTGTGCGCAGCTCTCTGCCCTGTGGACTCACTCCTTCTATTAGCCCTGCCCCTCCCCATATCCAGGTGTGTGCAGCAGCACATTTGGTGAGTCCAGTCTTTCCCTGTCTGTGATGTCCTGTCCACAATGAGACTATCTGTATTCTCAGGACGTCAGCTGCTCACTTAAATGAATCATATATTTTAACATCTTCCCCTTTATCTCTTCTGTTTCATAAGGTTTTATTATTTCAGACCTTCTCAGACTCCCTGAGTGAGGTAAGATAATGCTACATGAAACGTTAAAAAAAAATCAAATAATTCAAATGAGATGATTTGTAGAGAGAGACAGCCTACTTATGGGTAATTTTAAAACCTATCTATCTCTGACCCCTCTCCCATGGATGACTTACAAAGCTGTAACTCCGAGCTCATGCTCTCTCTTGAGTACAAGTTCTACAAAAAGAATGGTTCCCCAAAACTGCTCCGTGCCCAAGGCCCTTTATCATCTCAGATTCAGCATGACCAAGATCAAACTCGAGACTTCCTCCAGCTAGCAGGAAAAAAATAAAAAGCTCTTTAGATTGTCTGTTTCTGTCTGTGAAATGCTGAGTCCCACTAAGCAAGTGTTAACATCTCTGTGTGTGTACATATATATGTACATATACATATGTGTATATGTGTACACATACATATATATGTACACACACACATATGCTCTTATGTGTTGGGAAGGGAATTAGTCCTTTTTGTTTTGACCTTTGCATTTTCCTCTCTATTCACACTGTTTCCAAATCCTGGATTCTTCCTTTGAAATAACTCAATGTCATACTTCTCTAAGCTTTTAATTTTTTTTATTTTTCTTGTTATCCCAGGACACTGTCCCCTCCCTCTAGATGATCATAACACACACCCAGCTGATCTCCCTATCTCCTTTCCCAACCTGGGTTGTAAATTACTCAGTTTCAGGTCTTACATCTTATATCATTCTTGTCTTGGCATATACTTCCTTTCTGAAAAGGATTTTACCAATCTGAACCTTTGGTCCTGCTATTCTTAAAATTTTGTCATCTGTACTTCAGTTACCTACACGTTACTAACAGCTGCCCTGCCAGTCCCTAAAATAGAGCATCTTTCTGTGTGTCTCTTTGATAACTCACTGCTTTCCTTGTTGCCCTTGGCTGAAAAGCACATTGTTTATCAGTGTGTTTTATTCACGATTATCTGGCAGCCCAACCATGATATTTAATGTAATTGATGTCTCCTATTTACTAATGGATGTTACATCGTCATTATTCAGAAAATTTGCTACTGAAATTGACATCTGATTAAGGATACGTGATTGAGGTTAAGAGCCTGTGAATGTTTGGAGATACTTCTTTGTAGTAAGTACCGTGCGGCATGGTAAGCTATCTACGGGCTGCAGCTGGCTTTCTCTTCTGTTAATATTCTGTACTTGATGTGGCTGAGTGGGTATTGAGATGCTCAGCTTCAGTGTTTCTTCCAACCACATGAAGGACAAAATGCTTATTGGCTACAAGAGTCTGATGAAATGTAAGTTATTAAAAAAAAAAAAAGCAGGCAAGGACACTTTCATAGAGTTATGTAAGATAAATGAGTATGCTATACACACACACACACTTTCTCAAAATATTTTCAACTCATTTATATAGGAAAGTTTTAAATGAAAGTGTTGTTTTGGTTATGAGGTAGTCAGGGATTCATGTGGTTATACTGGTTCATTATGATAGGCCTGAGGTTAGAGGTTTTGGGGTATTAGTCATTTGGTTTACCTGCTATTCTCCCCCCGAAGCCCCACCCTCAATTCTGGGTGCTATATGGCAATTTACTGGAGCTCTTGTGACGGGATTAATTGCATTATCAGTTTTGGCCAATGAATTGTGAGTAGAAGTTGCTGAGTCTTTCATGGCAATACAAGATCTGTCCTTTGCTGTGTTGATTAACTGCCATCTAGATATTGGCTACTCTATCGATTGGTGTGATTATGGCTTTACATTTCCCTGGCTAGATGACCTTATATATGTTGATAAATCCTCACTTTTTTTTCACTTACTGAAAAATCGTGACTATGCTATCTAAGGGCCTACCTCATAGAGTTATTATAAAGACCAAATTAGAAAATAATGTATGAAATGTTATGTAGACAAAGTGATACACCTGCATATATTTAAATTATTTTCATTTTAAAAACTTAAAACTATTTGCTTTCATGCTCATCATAAATTTAAGCCATAAAGAAGGGTAAAAGTGTTCGCCAAAATCTTTTAGTTTAACACGTGCCCCCATCGCCCACATTCCCGATCCCAGAGCTGTCTAAGCATAAAAGCATATTGTTATGCATAATGTTTTTTAGCTCATGTTCCTAATTTTTCTTTTTAATGGTTTCATAATACTCTGCTGGATAAATGAACCATGCTTTATAAAATTTGTCAATCAAGATTTTTTTCTTTAAAAAATGAATACTCCTTACCACTTAACACAATTTAAACTGGTTTTTTTTTTTTTTTAATGTGCAACAGAATGTTATAGAGACTGCTATCATAGCATATGCTGCTGTCATTATGGAGCAAAGTAAAAGTGAAATAACAGTAATATTTATGACCTGAGATGGCAAACACTAGCACCTGTAGAGACCAAGGAGATAAATTAATAAAGGCAGAGATGCAGGCTCAGGAAAGACACTAGGTTCAGGGGGAAGGAGAGAAAGGGAAGGAAGGTGGGAGAGGGAGAAGAAGAGAAAGGAGAAGAAAGAATCATTGCCACCAGGAAAGCCCCTGCCTTTCTAAAGCAGTGACTGAGCGGAATTGAAGCCCACTGTTCTCACTACCGATTCTATCCCAGCACTGACAACTGTGATTTTTCCAGAGAATTAAGAAACGCCAATATTTACATGTAATGCGTTTGATCTTTTAAAGTCACAAACACGATCAGAAACTTTATTTTTAATGCACAAGTCAAATTAAATTCGTTGAGCAGTAACTGGGTATAGTCAAGGGACAGTCGGTCACCTCTTAAGATAACAGGTGCTATGGAGCCGGAGAGTTTGAACACACCTTGCAGAACATACCTGTATGATGTGACGTTGTCTCCATGATACAAGAGGAGTTCATGCCGTGGATGCCTTTCTTGCCTCTAAGTGCATTTTTAAAAACAACCAACCACAGAGATCCTTAGAGAATAGTCTTAGCATAATTATATTTCTACCATTGTCCTGTGCTCTAAACCGCTGAGAATCGTGTGAAAGGAGCTTTTAATGCCTCTCTTTGATCTGCCATTTACCCACTGCTTCCGTATCAGGCTCGAAATGTGTATTAACNATCCTTAGAGAATAGTCTTAGCATAATTATATTTCTACCATTGTCCTGTGCTCTAAACCGCTGAGAATCGTGTGAAAGGAGCTTTTAATGCCTCTCTTTGATCTGCCATTTACCCACTGCTTCCGTATCAGGCTCGAAATGTGTATTAACTTGGAGACAACTTGGCTTCTGTCGGGTACTGACTGAAAAGCACCCTTAATGTAGCATTTTTGTTATTGTCCTTGAGTCTCAGTCGTGTTTGACTTTCTGTGACTCCATGGACTGTAGCCCACCAGGCCCCTCTGTCCACGGATTTTCCCAGGCAAGAATACTGGAAATAGAGTTGGCCGACATTTCCTTCTCCAAGGACTCTGCCTGACCCAGGGATCGAATCTGCATCTCTTGCGTTGGCAGGTGGATTCTTTACTCCTGAGCCACCAGGGAAGCCCAATACAGCCTAGCGCACTGATTTAAAAGCAAATGCTTTATTGTTATTGCTGTTCTGTCTCTCCCAAACCCTAACCCTAACCCTAACCCTGTCATGTCTGACACTTTGCGACCCCATGAACTGCAGCACATCAGGCTTCCCTGTCCTTCACTGTCCCAGAGTTTGTTCACACTCATGTCCNGCCTTTCTTGCCTCTAAGTGCATTTTTAAAAACAACCAACCACAGAGATCCTTAGAGAATAGTCTTAGCGTAATTATATTTCTACCATTGTCCTGTGCTCTAAACCGCTGAGAATCATATGAAAGGAGATTTTAATGCCTCTCTTTGATCTGCCATTTACCCACTGCTTCCATATCAGGCTCGAAATGTGTATTAACTTGGAGGCAACTTGGCTTCTGTCGGGTACTGACTGAAAAGCACCCTTAATGTAGCATTTTTGTTATTGTCCTTGAGTCTCAGTCGTGTTTGACTTTCTGTGACTCCATGGACTGTAGCCCACCAGGCCCCTCTGTCCACAGATTTTCCCAGGCAAGAATACTGGAAATAGAGTTGGCCGACATTTCCTTCTCCAAGGACTCTGCCTGACCCAGGGATCGAATCTGCATCTCTTGCGTTGGCAGGTGGATTCTTTGCTCCTGAGCCACCAGGGAAGCCCAATACAGCCTAGCGCACTGATTTAAAAGCAAATGCTTTATTGTTGTTATTGCTGTTCTGTCTCTCCCAAACCCTAACCCTAACCCTAACCCTAACTCTAACCCTGTCATGTCTGACACTTTGCAACCCAGCAACAGAATGTTATAGAGACTGCTATCATAGCATATGCTGCTGTCATTATGGAGCAAAGTAAAAGTGAAATAACAGTAATATTTATGACCTGAGATGGCAAACACTAGCACCTGTAGAGACCAAGGAGATAAATTAATAAAGGCAGAGATGCAGGCTCAGGAAAGACACTAGGTTCAGGGGGAAGGAGAGAAAGGGAAGGAAGGTGGGAGAGGGAGAAGAAGAGAAAGGAGAAGAAAGAATCATTGCCACCAGGAAAGCCCCTGCCTTTCTAAAGCAGTGACTGAGCGGAATTGAAGCCCACTGTTCTCACTACCGATTCTATCCCAGCACCGACAACTGTGGTTTTTCCAGAGAATTAAGAAACGCCAATATTTACATGTAATGCGTTTGATCTTTTAAAGTCACAAACACGATCAGAAACTTTATTTTTAATGCACAAGTCAAATTAAATTCGTTGAGCAGTAACTGGGTATAGTCAAGGGACAGTCGGTCACCTCTTAAGATAACAGGTGCTATGGAGCCGGAGAGTTTGAACACACCTTGCAGAACATACCTGTATGATGTGACGTTGTCTCCATGATACAAGAGGAGTTCATGCCGTGGATGCCTTTCTTGCCTCTAAGTGCATTTTTAAAAACAACCAACCACAGAGATCCTTAGAGAATAGTCTTAGCATAATTATATTTCTACCATTGTCCTGTGCTCTAAACCGCTGAGAATCGTGTGAAAGGAGCTTTTAATGCCTCTCTTTGATCTGCCATTTACCCACTGCTTCCGTATCAGGCTCGAAATGTGTATTAACTTGGAGACAACTTGGCTTCTGTCGGGTACTGACTGAAAAGCACCCTTAATGTAGCATTTTTGTTATTGTCCTTGAGTCTCAGTCGTGTTTGACTTTCTGTGACTCCATGGACTGTAGCCCACCAGGCCCCTCTGTCCACGGATTTTCCCAGGCAAGAATACTGGAAATAGAGTTGGCCGACATTTCCTTCTCCAAGGACTCTGCCTGACCCAGGGATCGAATCTGCATCTCTTGCGTTGGCAGGTGGATTCTTTACTCCTGAGCCACCAGGGAAGCCCAATACAGCCTAGCGCACTGATTTAAAAGCAAATGCTTTATTGTTATTGCTGTTCTGTCTCTCCCAAACCCTAACCCTAACTCTAACCCTGTCATGTCTGACACTTTGCGACCCCATGAACTGCAGCACATCAGGCTTCCCTGTCCTTCACTGTCCCAGAGTTTGTTCACACTCATGTCCATCGAGTCGATGATGCCATCCAATCACCTCATTTTCTGTCGCCCCCTTTTCCTCCTGCCCTCGCCCTCAATCTTTCCCAGCATCAGAGTGTTCTCCAATAAGTCAGCTCTTCACATTAGGTGGCCAAAGTGTATTGGAACGTCACCATCAATCCTTCCAATGAATATTCAGGGTTGATTTCCTTTAGGATTGATTGGTTTGATCTCCTTGCTGTCCAAAGGACTGTCAAGAGTCTATGAATTAAAAAAAAAAAAAGTTTATTAGACTATTGTAAATGCCACTGGAGAAGGCAATGGCACTCCACTCCAGTACTCTTGCCTGGAAAATCCCATGGATGGAGGAGCCTGGTGGGCTTGCAGTACATGGGGTCGCTACGAGTTGGACACGACTGAGCAACTTCATTTTCACTTTTCACTTTCATGCATTGGAGAAGGAAATAGCAACCCACTCCAGTGTTCTTGCCTGGAGATTTCCAGGGACGGGGGAGCCTGGTGGGCTGCCATCTATGGGGTCGCACAGAGTTGGACACAACTGAAGTGACTTAGCAGCAGCAGCAGCAGTAAATGCCACACAATTTTTTTCCATAATTGTTTCTAAAATGGTTAGTTTTCAGTGTAAATTTTGATCAATTCAGCCATTGCATACTTCTAAAAATAGTGAAATGGTGGCTCTGTAGCCTAGGTTGAAGCCTAGGTTGCTGTAATTAGTAAAACAAATCATATATCTCAGAGGAAGAGGAGGCATATGAAGGCAAAACCAAATTCATCCATTTTGTAGGCTGAATGAATACTTATTTATAAATTATAACAAAGACAACTCTTTATTGACTCAAAATGTGGTCAAGGTTTGAAGTTGTTCTTTTATGAGATGATTCTGTTATGGAATGTAAAACTGTGGTTAAGCAAAGAGTTTTTATTCAGTTCGGTTCAGATGTAGAGAAAACACGTTTTTTGATATATCTGAATATCTCCTTTCCAAACTTGGTCATTTTTAGAAGTTTAATAATAGTTGAAACCTGATTTTAAAGATCTGCCAAGAGGACCCACGTTTCTGTCTGATTTAACTAATGTCACTATTAGATCTAATCTATTTAGTTGGGAAAAAATTAGTTTGTGACTGCAAATGGTTGTCTGCACTATATCCAATTGAACAGGGTAATTTTTAGAACATTTTTGGTATGAATTTTTCTTTGCTTGGTTTTATTTTTGTCCATCTGTTTCAGAACCAAAAGGCTGATATCTATCTATCCATATATATATACACACACACACATACACACACACACATACACAGAGACTGTTGTATATTTGTTCCAGAGTCAATCAAGGAATAACTCAATGAAAACCAAATCACAGTTATAGGACAGAACTTAAATATTTTAAGTACTTAAAATGTAAACTAAAGGATAATGCTGAAAGAGATTTTGAAGGGGAGTGTGTACTGATGCAATAGCAAAGAAGGATTCATATATGTGGTGCTAGTGGTGAAGAACCCACCTGCTAATACAGGAGATATAAGAGATGCAAGTTTGATCCCTGGACTGGGAAGATCCCCTTAAGGAGGGCATGGCAACTCACTCCAGTATTCCTGCCTGGAGAATCCCCATGGATAGAGGAACCTAGCAGGCTACAGTCCATAGGGTCACAAAGAGTTGGACATGACTGAAGCGACTTAGTGGGTGTGCATGTATACACACACATGCACACACACATAATTGAAACACACAATTATAACAAAGAAGAAGATAAATAATAATACAACTTTCACATATCAAGAGAAAGAGGTAGGGCTGAGATGGGATGCTAGAAATGGGGCGTGGTCTCTTTGTTTTGTTTTTTAATGTGAGGCAAGACAAGCAAGGTTTAGACGCCTAAGTTCCTCATTGAGTCCTATATGGTTACTTGAAGAACTTCAGACCATTGAAGGTGGTTGCCTCTGGAATTGATGATGGGGTGTCTGAGTGGGAGACTTCTGTGTTTTATCTCCTACCCTACATACCTCTTATTTTTTAACATATGTTTTTGCTAGCATGCTATAATACTATTAATAATAACAATAAATGACAAAGCCATAACCAAACTTTTAAAAAATAATGCTATCTAATTGTATGGATGTATATTTCCCCCACATAATAAGATATGTGTGCTTGTAGTGTGTCGATCTGATTCCATCCATTTTATTTCAGGGATATAGACTACCTTCTGCAAGGGTTTTCTCTTTTAGATAATAATAACCGGGAAAGTAAGTGTAAAGGAAATGTTCTTCTGTGATTATAAAGTTCTGAGCCCATCACTTAGATGGGCTGTTCCTGTCTCTGTGGTCATCAGGATAGCTCAGAAATCAGGCATTATAATAAAATGGGCTACCAGGGCTGCACCGCAAGGGTTGGCCAGCTTCTCTGAGGCCACATGTGACCTTCGATTTAGGAGGCCTCTTCTGCAGGTAACTCCTCCTTCTTTCCCATCATGATACCATATTCCAATATGTAAGTTTGCATACATTGCACTGTGAAGCATATGTGAGCTCAGCCCACCTTGACATTCCATAGTGGGGGCAGGTTTACTTTAGAAACCAGATGTCTGGGAGTGACTAGACCAACTGGATGCTCGTTAACTGCCATTCCCTGCTCACCTTATCACCCCCCTCTCTTCCGACGCTCTCGCAGCCTGAATGGCGATGAGCGGAAGGACTGAATGGGCTGAATGCACAAAATCAGAATGCTCTTTATTTTCCCTTTCTTTCTGTTTCTTCTCTCACTGCCCCTAAACTTTTATTCAGAGCCGACGGTTCTTGCCCTGCCCCTAGATGACAACTTGATTTTTCCCATGACTTTTGTGCTGACTCTTAGCTAATAAAATATCCTAACATCATTTGACAGGACAATCACAGGGGCAGTTCAGAATTTACAATATTAAGTCATATATCTCAGAACCCCAGATTGGGTTTCGAGTTTATTCTTCTTTCTTCCACTAAGTCTGGGAGCTGTGTTCAGGTGGCCTCTTAAGGCTGAAGAGAGGCAAAATCTATATGCTTTTCACGCCTACCATTTCATCTCCTTCAGTAACTTGAAAACTGAAGTTTGTAATTTTACCAGAGGGAGGCAGGAGAGCTTGAGAGGTTAAGGAATAGAGAAAAGTTTTCACCTGACAGTGGCATTATCCTTTTAGAGTTTCTTCAGAGGCCCCCAAACTGTTGCTATCTCCCTCCAAGTTCTCTTGATGTGGGTGGTTGTATTCTATTTTAATGGCCATTCATTTCCTTGTAAGTGGGACTACCAGGTAAAATATAGGACTCCAAATTAAGCTTGAATGTCAGATAAATAATAAATTCGTATTTAGTATATCTCAAATATTATACAGGGCATAGTTAACCTAAAATAAATTGTACATTTTTTAGCTGAAATTAAAATGTAACTGAACATCTTGTATTTCTATTTGCTAACTGTTGCAACTCAAAGGTGGAAGGGCATTTTTAAGGATGTCTGCTCTTTTGGGCCAGCCAACCCTCTTTATTTATTTTTCTTATTAAGCAAGCATTTATTAGTAAGCAGCCACAACACACTTTATATGACAGGTTCAGTAAATTTAACATATTCCAGCTGAACTTTAGGTGTTATAAACACTACCTTAAATGAAATATTCATGAAAGGCATTTGCAAGTACTTTCTAGAAACAGGATTTCTTTTCTCTTTTAGCTGAAATCAGTGAATTAGAGTCACTGTTGACCAATGACTGGATGTAGAACCATTTAAAGATGAAGCTTTAGATGTCATTCCTAAATAGCAGGGAAGTTGTTCTAGATGCTTGAACTTCTTTAGAATGTTGCATATCTGGTATCCTAACCATACACGGGGCATACCTTTTAAAGTAGAACAAATGATTGTCCTTGGAGATATGGAAACACTACCATGCGTACTTAATATTACATGCTGATCTGCATGTTTTATCATGCTATGTTCTAGTACCAGAGTAATATTTTTTGTGTATATCAAATACTTTTTCACAAATATAACCTGCCAAAAGGCCTTCATGGACCAACTGAATATAGATGGTAAATTTATTATTTTGTTAATGTATCTGTCCCCAAATACAACTCAATGTTAAACATTTACTGTATTGAAAAAACATGTATTAGTACCTGGATGTAATAGATTTTTAAAGCCAACTAGAGCATAAACTTATAGTGCATATAAGGAAGTAACTTTTTCTGTATCATAATCAGTATCTGCTGCTGCTGCTAAGTCGCTTCAGTCATGTTCGACTGTGTGAGACCCTGTGCGACCCCATAGACGGCAGCCCACTAGGCTCCTCTGTCCCTGGGATTCTCCAGGCAATAACACTGGAGTGGGTTGCCATTTCCTTCTCCAACGCATGAAAGTGAAAAGTGAAAGTGAAATCGCTCAATTGCGTCCAACTCTTCGCGACCCCATGGACTGCAGCCTTCCAGGCTCCTCCGTCCGTGTGATTTTCTAGGCAAGAGTACTGGAGTGGGTTGCTCTAGATACTATATGATCTGTGAACATTTAGTGAGTGATGCATGTCGTTATCTGTGGTCCTATTTCTAATGCTTTTCCAAATTTAAATTCTAATATTGTTAATCTATCACTGATATATCTCTACAGTATTAGAATTACAAACACAATAAAAGGATCCCTGAAAGTATACCATGATTAAGTGGATTCCAGCAATTAATATATTTTGAGGTAGGCTAGCAATATTTAATAACAGTGATTATTAAAGCAAACCATTGTTTCTGTCACAGGATTAGTAGAATTTTGTTTTTTGAGACCTTTACAGAAGCAGCTCTGTCTTGGAATGCAATCCTTTATCCCTTCTTCCTATTCTTACTGGACTCATTCTGAGCAAAGTCCATTCCAATCAGCTTGACTCATTATTACTCACAAGATCGAACACTGAGTATTTTAACTTAAAAGATAGGAACTTCATGTGACTCCTCAAGGTCACACAGAAAATTTGTAACTAAATAGAATTTCTTAAGGGGAATGGTTTTAAAGCTCTTTGCCTCTAGCCCCACTTTCTTAGCTAACCAATTTCGTGTAGCCGAGAAAGAAAAAAATGAATGCAGCTAAGTCATTTATTTTCAGTGAATTAAAATAAAGGCTCCCTAAAGCCTATGGTATGTGACTCTAAGTTAGAAAAAGGAGATAAACAAGAAATGTTAAAACTTCTTCCTATATGTTATAGATTAAAGGGAAGTATAAATATGACTGCTCCCATCTCCAACAGCAAGAGTGCAGAATATTCCAGTGAAAATACATGACAAAGATGAAAACAGGTGTATCCAGAATGCCTTGCGATGGTATTCATTTTACACCCTTGTGAAGAAAGGAGCTGGCATCGCTCTCCTTGATGAATTACAGGGAGCCTGAGTCCTGTGTGTCACATGTCCATTTGGTTGAGCTGGAACTGCAGTCCCCAGAAGCCCCTTTCCTGGATGACTCTGCTTGTCTAGCAGAGGAATCCAGACGGTCCATGTGAAGCAGCAGCGCTGCTCTCTGCAGGTTGTCATGGTCGGCTGTGGGGACAGACAGCCGCGGAGACCTCGGCGAGGCCCGGCGAGGCCCTGCACTCCTCAGTATCTTGTCCTTCTTCCTCGCTACTCACCCTGCTGCCCACCTGTGGCCTGAGGCCCACGCCCGGGGGCCCAACTGCAAACCACCGAGGTCGCAGCTAAGTCAGAGTAAGGGTTCTTCTTCACCAGACTTCCAAACAGTCTGCAGCCACCGGGGACCCCCAACCCCGCCCCTGCCTTCTCGGATGGACTGTGTGGTGACTTCCCTGATTCCGCCCCATCTTCTCCCGCAAGTGCAGGAGACTGCTAATGAGAACCCATCCCTTATCCCAGAGCTTCATGTGCTGGAGGTCAGAGCACTCTCAGAGCCCAGCTCAGCTGACACCTGCTCCCTTTTAGAACCAGCTCACATTCAAACTGGCTCACGCAAGTGCCCGCGTACCCTGGCTACAGATAGACTGGAGAAGCTGATGTGCTTACATTTGAGCTGAACAACCAGAGGCACAGGAGAATGCTGTGCCCATGAGTAATGGGAACTGCTTGGGAACCAGGATCTCATCTGAAAGGGAAGTTCATGCACAATGAAGCCAGCTCGAAAAGCTTGGCCTCATTAAAATGCAGTGATTTTAACTTGTGTGGAGGTGTAGCTGCTAAAACTGAGTGGCAGGCGCATTGTATGAGTGAAAGTTCAGAGAAAGTCATCCGATAAAAGTCAAAATGGCATGAAACCACTGATGCCATTGTACAGAATGCCTGTACAGCACGTGGTTTAACAGGTCCTGATACTGGCGAAGCCTCCTACTTGGCTATCTGGATTGTTTCCATCTCTGGGCTGCTAGGATCAACTACGAAAACAGCCCGCGTTTCTCAATGTTCCGGATGCCGTCAATGCCCTGCCTACGCCCTTGGCACTCACCGGGAAAACGGCTTCTGAGAATAGCTGTGCCTCTGCTTGAGGGCTTCTATCCGGGAATGGGAGCCTGTCGCCCACACATAAGACCCAAATGCTGGGGAGCGTGTACCCTACAGACATCACCCCAGGGCAGCCGGGAGTTGTGCACATTCACCCCAGCTCCCTCTTTGCTCTCCACTGGGACGTGTGTGTCCCTTTGTCGCCCAGAGCTTCCCAGTGGAGTTGCCTTGGAGTTGTCCAGTGCGGTGGACAACTGGATCTGGTGACACGGCCNTCATTCCTAAATAGCAGGGAAGTTGTTCTAGATGCTTGAACTTCTTTAGAATGTTGCATATCTGGTATCCTAACCATACACGGGGCATACCTTTTAAAGTAGAACAAATGATTGTCCTTGGAGATATGGAAACACTACCATGCGTACTTAATATTACATGCTGATCTGCATGTTTTATCATGCTATGTTCTAGTACCAGAGTAATATTTTTTGTGTATATCAAATACTTTTTCACAAATATAACCTGCCAAAAGGCCTTCATGGACCAACTGAATATAGATGGTAAATTTATTATTTTGTTAATGTATCTGTCCCCAAATACAACTCAATGTTAAACATTTACTGTATTGAAAAAACATGTATTAGTACCTGGATGTAATAGATTTTTAAAGCCAACTAGAGCATAAACTTATAGTGCATATAAGGAAGTAACTTTTTCTGTATCATAATCAGTATCTGCTGCTGCTGCTAAGTCGCTTCAGTCATGTTCGACTGTGTGAGACCCTGTGCGACCCCATAGACGGCAGCCCACTAGGCTCCTCTGTCCCTGGGATTCTCCAGGCAATAACACTGGAGTGGGTTGCCATTTCCTTCTCCAACGCATGAAAGTGAAAAGTGAAAGTGAAATCGCTCAATTGCGTCCAACTCTTCGCGACCCCATGGACTGCAGCCTTCCAGGCTCCTCCGTCCGTGTGATTTTCTAGGCAAGAGTACTGGAGTGGGTTGCTCTAGATACTATATGATCTGTGAACATTTAGTGAGTGATGCATGTCGTTATCTGTGGTCCTATTTCTAATGCTTTTCCAAATTTAAATTCTAATATTGTTAATCTATCACTGATATATCTCTACAGTATTAGAATTACAAACACAATAACAGGATTCCTGAAAGTATACCATGATTAAGTGGATTCCAGCAATTAATATATTTTGAGGTAGGCTAGCAATATTTAATAACAGTGATTATTAAAGCAAACCATTGTTTCTGTTACAGGGTTAGTAGAATTTTGTTTTTTGAGACCTTTACAGAAGCAGCTCTGTCTTGGAATGCAATCCTTTATCCCTTCTTCCTATTCTTACTGGACTCATTCTGAGCAAAGTCCATTCCAATCAGCTTGACTCATTATTACTCACAAGATCGAACACTGAGTATTTTAACTTAAAAGATAGGAACTTCATGTGACTCCTCAAGGTCACACAGAAAATTTGTAACTAAATAGAATTTCTTAAGGGGAATGGTTTTAAAGCTCTTTGCCTCTAGCCCCACTTTCTTAGCTAACCAATTTCGTGTAGCCGAGAAAGAAAAAAATGAATGCAGCTAAGTCATTTATTTTCAGTGAATTAAAATAAAGGCTCCCTAAAGCCTATGGTATGTGACTCTAAGTTAGAAAAAGGAGATAAACAAGAAATGTTAAAACTTCTTCCTATATGTTATAGATTAAAGGGAAGTATAAATATGACTGCTCCCATCTCCAACAGCAAGAGTGCAGAATATTCCAGTGAAAATACATGACAAAGATGAAAACAGGTGTATCCAGAATGCCTTGCGATGGTATTCATTTTACACCCTTGTGAAGAAAGGAGCTGGCATCGCTCTCCTTGATGAATTACAGGGAGCCTGAGTCCTGTGTGTCACATGTCCATTTGGTTGAGCTGGAACTGCAGTCCCCAGAAGCCCCTTTCCTGGATGACTCTGCTTGTCTAGCAGAGGAATCCAGACGGTCCATGTGAAGCAGCAGCGCTGCTCTCTGCAGGTTGTCATGGTCGGCTGTGGGGACAGACAGCCGCGGAGACCTCGGCGAGGCCCGGCGAGGCCCTGCACTCCTCAGTATCTTGTCCTTCTTCCTCGCTACTCACCCTGCTGCCCACCTGTGGGCTGAGGCCCACGCCTGGGGGCCCAACTGCAAACCAGCGAGGTCGCAGCTAAGCCAGAGTAAGGGTTCTTCTTCACCAGACTTCCAAACAGTCCGCAGCCACCGGGGACCCCCAACCCCGCCCCTGCCTTCTCGGATGGACTGTGTGGTGACTTCCCTGATTCCGCCCCATCTTCTCCCGCAAGTGCAGGAGACTGCTAATGAGAACCCATCCCTTATCCCAGAGCTTCATGTGCTGGAGGTCAGAGCACTCTCAGAGCCCAGCTCAGCTGACACCTGCTCCCTTTTAGAACCAGCTCACATTCAAACTGGCTCACGCAAGTGCCCGCGTACCCTGGCTACAGATAGACTGGAGAAGCTGATGTGCTTACATTTGAGCTGAACAACCAGAGGCACAGGAGAATGCTGTGCCCATGAGTAATGGGAACTGCTTGGGAACCAGGATCTCATCTGAAAGGGAAGTTCATGCACAATGAAGCCAGCTCGAAAAGCTTGGCCTCATTAAAATGCAGTGATTTTAACTTGTGTGGAGGTGTAGCTGCTAAAACTGAGTGGCAGGCGCATTGTATGAGTGAAAGTTCAGAGAAAGTCATCCGATAAAAGTCAAAATGGCATGAAACCACTGATGCCATTGTACAGAATGTCTGTACAGCACGTGGTTTAACAGGTCCTGATACTGGCGAAGCCTCCTACTTGGCTATCTGGATTGTTTCCATCTCTGGGCTGCTAGGATCAACTACGAAAACAGCCCGCGTTTCTCAATGTTCCGGATGCCGTCAATGCCCTGCCTACGCCCTTGGCACTCACCGGGAAAACGGCTTCTGAGAATAGCTGTGCCTCTGCTTGAGGGCTTCTATCCGGGAATGGGAGCCTGTCGCCCACACATAAGACCCAAATGCTGGGGAGCGTGTACCCTACAGACATCACCCCAGGGCAGCCGGGAGTTGTGCGCATTCACCCCAGCTCCCTCTTTGCTCTCCACTGGGACGTGTGTGTCCCTTTGTCGCCCAGAGCTTCCCAGTGGAGTTGCCTTGGAGTTGTCCAGTGCGGTGGACAACTGGATCTGGTGACACGGCCGTGGTAGCTGTCTCCCTCCCCATCTCACTTCCTCTTCCCCCTCCTGGTATTTCCTGGGATCACCCTCCAGATAAAACACGGACCTGTGCATCTCTGTCTCGGGAATGCTCTGAGAGATTGAGAATCAGGCCTTTTCCATGGCTTTTAGGCTGGTATGCTTTTTCTGCCTATTCAGTTCTGTTGAGGATTTGTTTATAAAATTTGTTTTGAGTCAGAAGAGAAGGGAAATGGGTTTGCAGATAAAGCAAAGGCATCTAGTTGTAGAGTACACTAGAATATTAATTTAGAAGTTTCCATGGAAGCCTCAAGATGAACTTCAGGACCCAGAGTGTTTTTTGAGACCCAGAAGAGGTGTCATTCTGAGCCCTGTATGGGGGCTTCCGCAGGACTCCGTGGGGAGCTGGGCATGTGTTCCTGCAGGATGGAGACCCAGTGGAAAGATGCCTGCCCCCTGTTGGGTCAAGGCCAGATACTGTGGCCTTGGGTTTGTCCAGCATCCCAGGGGTAACTTGATATATGAGCAGACAAAGAATGTGTGTTCTCAGTGGAAAACATGTTGGCCTTTTGCATGAGAGAGAGGCTGTGCTCATGTTCTCTTAGATCCTGAAAATAGGAGCACCTAAAAGGGTAGATGGCCTCAACAGAAAAAAATCAGTATCAATAATTGGATTTCTAGATGTTAAGAAGTAGGATTACTGAATTTAGCAACTGTAAATAAAGGATACGCAATTAAAATAAAATTTTATCCAAACAACAAATATGTTGTTTAGTATAGGTATAGACCTCACACTATTTAGGATATACTTACGTTAAAAAAAATAATTGTGTAGCTGAAATTCAAAGTTAACTGGGCATCTTGAATTTTATGTGTTGACCCTACTTCCACTCTGCCTAAGTTCCCAAGAAGACTAGAAGTAAAGTAATCGGCAAATGAAGTACTTGGTGTGATGCTGGTAAAATGATTCTTAGAGTGTAAAGTGAAGGCTTCATTAGAGATAAGAAATGAGGGCTATTTTACTTCTCTTATTTCTCAGGAGCATATAATAAACAATCAACCCTGTTTTCTGAAAAATTTAAAAAAAAAAAATGAAGGATTTGTTATGCTCCCACCCTGAGCTAAAATATGATGGACACTTATTAATTAGCTTTCCCTTTTAATTAGTGGATCCATTCAATACGTATTGATCAAATGCTTACTACGTGTTGAGCACAGATAAAGGACAAGCAGCAGCGAACCGTGTAGACCAAGTTCTTGACCTCACAGCTTTGATTCTACTGATGAGTCCACTTGGCAAACAAAATAGAACTTGAGGCCAAGTGGCTCATAAAAAAATTTTTTTTTTGCTTTGATGTCTTTTATTTTTTATTATTTTATTTTTACTTTATTTTACTTTACAGTACTGTATTGCTTTTGGCATACATTGACATGAATCCACCAAGGGTGTACACGAACTCCCAAACATGAACCCCCCTCCCACCTCCCACCCCACATCATCCCTCCGGATCATCCCCATGCACCAGCCCCAAGCATCCTGCATCCTGCATCGAACACAGACTGGCGATTCGTTTCTTACATGATAGTATACATATTTCAATGCTATTCTCCCAAATCATCCCACCCTCTCCCTCTCCCTCAGAGTCCAAAAGTCCGCTCTACACCTCTGTATCTCTTTTGCTGTCTTGCATACAGGGTCCTCATAAAATTGTGAAGGGGCTGGTCCCTGCTGTAGGTCTTTCAAGTCTTGCCTTTCTGCCCTGTAATGTCCGATAACCCCTAGGACACTGTCCGGAGAAAAATCTTGAGTCTTGACCACCACCGCTCCCACTCACTAAGATCTGTTTGCAGATGGTATTTGAGTGAGGAGTCCTTGGCTAGGCCTACTGATATATGTTTTTCATAACATACTTCATTTCCAAGAGGGTCTGAGACAGCATGAGCCCTGCGGCTTTATCGGTTTCACTCATGAATTTACTTCATTCAGTGGAAAAAGAGAAGTGAGGAAGGCACGATGGGTGGTGGCCACCCACAGCTAGTAGGGCCAGAGTTCTGGATGTGGTAGAGGAAAGGTTCTCACTATGAGAAGCCATCAATTCTGAGAACTCTGAATTGTAATATCATCAAATATGATGCTGTTAAGAAAGAAAAAATTAAAAAGGACAAGCATGAAATATTTCACGTACCTCTCCTAAAATTTAATTACAATTTTGCTTCCTCCTTAACTTCCCTAAACCTTTCTACCACCCTCTGTGAGACACACAAAATGAAAAGTCAGATCGTGAACTTCACCCGTATGCAGGCAGAACATGTGATAAAGAGCACTGCCCATCATGAAAGAAAATACTGAGTTTAGTATGATCGGTTGAGGAATCAGGGTGTCTGCTGTTGCTGATTCTTTTTAACTTGACTACATCTTTGAATGAAATGTCTTTTAGGAAAGTGTTGTATGTTTAATGTTTTATTCTAAAGGAAATGCATCAGGGCACTTTGTATATACATTTAAAGAAATCTACATCACAAAATAGATACCTGCTTTAATCTTAGAAATGCATGTGAGTCTGTGTGTGTGTGTGCCTGTGTGCACGTCTAGGTGTCATTCTATGTCGTTCTAATACAAACTGCATACCTGAACAAGGTGACAATTCGATGTATTTTTTTTTATGTTAACTATTCTCCTTTGTTCTGTTTCTCTTTCCTCCCATTAGTGATAATATTGCTATTCCTAAAGGGAACATGAATGAAGTGCTGTACTCTGTATAGAGTAGGAGAAATCACATCTATCTCTCACTGGCGGATACTGCTTCATAATCCATGATCCACAGCCATGATATCATTTCTGAAGTTCTACCAATAGTAACAATGTTCGTAATCCCTAAATGCCCATTTTAGTTCAAATTTCATTTTACTTATAGGTGAGAAAACTGAGGTTCATAGACAATAAAGCTCTTTATCTAAGTTTGCAGGGCTGCCTAGTAACAATCTTCCAGACCAGTGTTTGAGTCACTAAAACCTGTTGCTTCCTTTTTTAGAGGATGGGCGTGCCTATGATCAGCAGCCTAACTAGAAACACACCAGAGCTGACACCCTGGCCCCTTCCTCAGAGGAAGAGATGAGAAAGTGACCACTCCTCCAGTCCTCTCCACTGTGAAGCCACCCCAGAACTGCATGTCCATGAGAACCCTGATGACTTGCTCAAATGTGAATTATTTTTGTATAATTCATAATGACTGAGTCTATTGACTAAGAATTGTAATGAGGCAACATAAGCCCTACC
>SJYX01005070.1:12202-82768 GCA_006410675.1 Oreotragus oreotragus
TGTGGCCACTGCTGAGTTTTCCAAATCTGCTGACATATTGAGTGCAGTACTTTCACAGCATCATCTTTCAGGATTTCAAATAGGTTAACTGGAATTCCATCACCTCCACTAGCTTTATTAATAGTAATGCTTTCTAAAGCCCACTTGACTTTACATTCCAGGATGTCTCACTCTAGATGAGTGATCACACCATCGTGATTATCTTGTTCATGAATATCTTTTTTGTATAGTTCTTCTGTGTATTCTTGCCACCTCTTCTTAATATCTTCTGCTTTTGTTAGGTCAATACCATTTCCGTCCTTTATCGAGCCCATCTTTGCATGAAATGTTCCCTTGATATCTCTAATTTTTTTGAAGAGATCTCTAGTCTTTCCCATTCTGTTGTTTTCCTCTATTTCTTTGCATTGATCACTGAAGAAGGCTTTCTTATCTCTTCTTGCTATTCTTTGGAACTCTGCATTCAGATACTTATGTCTTTCCTTTTCTCCCTTGTTTTTCACTATAACTAGGATGCTGGGAAATTTGAAGGCAGCAGAAGAGGATCACAGAGGTCGATATGGTTGGATGGCATCACCAACTCAACTGACAGGAATTTGAGCAAACTTGGGAAATGGTGAAGGACAGGGAAACCTGGCGTGATGCAGTCTGTGGGGCTGCAAAGAGTCACACATGACTTAGCAACTAAACATCAACAACATCAGCCTGAAATACATCTAAAGATTATTCTAAGGATTAGGTGTAGCAATGTATGAGAAACATTATATAATCTAGAAAATTACATTAAAAAAATGACCATATATTTTTCCCCAAAGATAAAGTAATTGTTACATTAACCATTAGCTAAGCTGTTGTAGGTCTTCCCTGGTGGCTCAGAGGTTAAAGCATCTGCCTGCAAAGCAGAAGACCCAGGTTCGATCCCTGGGTCAGGAAGATTCCCTGGCAAGAGTACTGGAGTGGGTTGCCATTTCCTTCTCCAGGGGATCTAGATGTATTTCAGGCTGGGTATGTTGTTGTTGTTTAGTTGCTAAGTCGTGTCTGACTCTTTGCGACTCCATGGACTGCATCACAACAGGTTTCCCTGTCCTTCATCATTTCCCGAGTTTGCTCAAATTCATGTCAGTTGAGTTGATGATGCCATCCAACCATATCGAACTCTGTGATCCCCTTCTCCTGCCTTCAATCTTTCTCAGTTTCCTAGTTATAGCTGTAACTAAATTTAATATAGCTGATTCCAGTGAATCACCTTTTCTCATCAGGTGGCCAAAGTATTGGAGCTTCAGCTTCAGCATTTGTATTTTTGAATAAATATTCAGGGTTAATTTTCTTTAGGATTGACTGCTTCAATCTCCTTGAGGTCCAAGAGATGCTCAAGAGTCTTCTCCAGCACCACAATTCGAAAGCATCATTTCTTTGGCTCTCAGGCTTCTTTATGACTGGGTTTACTTATACTGGTTCTGCACATAATGAAACTGCTACTTTTACAACTTAAGAGGATTGGGAAAGTAACAGAACCAATGAAAAGTGCAGCAAAGTATTGAAACTAAATTGTCAAATCAAATTCTATGCTAGTTTTTAAATCAAACAAGTAACATTTAAAAAAATGTCATTTATCTGTGTTTTTTTTTCTGCTTAGATCAGAGAAAAACTCCCATTATACACCAAGTGTTCCCTCTAAGAAGATAACTGATAGTACAGAATAACATACTGTGGATATTCAATAATCTTGCCAATGGTTTTCTTTCCATTTACATTAAGAGCTGCCAATCTAATTAAAATGAATTTCTAATATATCCTATATTATGGGAAAGGAAAAAGTAAAGAAGATGGTCTGATTGAGTTTTCTCCTCAGCTGTTGTATTTCACTTTCTAATCAATGTACTAGAAAAGTGTTTAACCACCAAACATGAATTTTGTGTTAAGAGAAAATTGTTCTTTGCAGTTTGGAAAATCAGCCTTCAAAGATATAAGAATGAGACAATGCTTTTGTTTGTGGAAAAGTCGGTGGGAGAAAAGCCTCCCTTTGGAGATCAGTCTTTGTAGATGGTTGAACTATCCTCAATACCACTCTCTGTTTATTGTATCCTTTCCTCCCCTCCCTCCATCCAAATAACTAGAGAATGCCCTGAATAAATACTTTATACATGATTTTAAAATACTATACATCCAGAAATTCCAGGAATTTGTCTCGGCAATTTTCATGAGTATGTAAAGAAATAAAAGAGGAAAACTTTAAAAAAAATAGGAAGTATGGTGATGTTAAAGAAGATGGTAACTGGAAAATGCCCACTGGGTATAAAATCCTGATGATCACTGATAAAAACAGTGTCCATTGCATGGCTAGAATGAGAGGGGAGGAAGGAAAAATATATCCATTCTGAAAGTTTACATATAAAGTAAAGGAGTAATATAACTGAAGCCAGCAGGAGACTTCCAATTATTTTTACTGATATCTTGAATGAAAGGAGTCAGTTTTCTTCTAAGTTGAATATAACTATTCTAAACTTCTTTAAAAATATATAATATGTGAGACAGCTTTATATTTTGCATTTTCACTGTGGATAGAAGTTCAGTTCGGTTCAGTCGCACAGTCGTGTCCGACTCTTTGCGACCCCATGAATCGCAGCACGCCAGGCCTCCCTGTCCATCACCAACTCCCGGAGTTCACTCAGACCCACGTCCATCGAGTCCGTGATGCCATCCAGCCATCTCATCNGTCCGACTCTTTGCGACCCCATGAATCGCAGCACGCCAGGCCTCCCTGTCCATCACCAACTCCCGGAGTTCACTCAGACCCACGTCCATCGAGTCCGTGATGCCATCCAGCCATCTCATCCTCAGTCGTCCCCTTCTCCTCCTGCCCCCAATCCCTCCCAGCATCACAGTCTTTTCCAATGAGTCAACTCTTCGCATGAGGTGGCCAAAGTACTGGAGTTTTAGTTGTAGCATTATTCCTTCCAAAGAAATCCCAGGGCTGATCTCCTTCAGAATGGATTGAGGATAGAAGACAGCTTGGTTAATCTTGCCTCTACCATAACTATTCCTGACTTCCACAATCAAGTTTATAAAAAAAGAATAATGAGTCTCTGAAAACTTAAATTGGGTGGCTTCAAGGCCACATAATTAACTCAGATCACTGCATGCTACATTTTCATGATTAAAACTGCCCAACTTGCCTAAATGTGTTCATTTCTTTGCTGAGTTAAAATTAATGGTATGATAAAATTTCAGTTACTACCATCTCTAAGACACTTTGTCAACAGTGATTCTCAAAGTCTTTTATTTTTGGCAAGGAAAGGTGATATATTTGGCAAGGATAGGTAAGATTATATGCATTATACATACTCCTGGCTGATGTCATTTAAGGGGAAAAAATAACTTTGCAAGTCTTTGAAAGTTAATTTCTTTAAAAAAATAGAAAATTATCTTGAAGATAGGATTTATTTTATTTTCTCTTAACTTTCAGAGACTTTTGAGACTTTTTCCAACTCAAGATTTTTTGGTTTTTGTTAGCTTGGTTTTTTTGCTTTGACTTTTTATTCTGTTCAGGTGCACTGAAGCATTTATGCCAGACAATCTCATTGCTTGAGTTTACTTTTTAGTTTTTTAAATTTCTTATACCCCAAAAGATTACCTGTCAACGTTTATAAGCTTTCTAAAACTAGGTGTAGTAATAACCATCTTAAGTGAAATTTAGCAGCTATGTCTTCTCCTCAGATTCCATGTCTGTTCTCTGAAAAATTCTGGAACTTGCACTAGAACATATGCCCCAGTGTTATTCTTTCTGCACAGTCCTTGTGAAACTTTTTTTTATAACAAAAGTAGTTCCATTTGAATCTAAATTCAATTAGAACTTTTTAATTTTTCCTACTATGGAATCTGACTCCTGCTATTTATTTGACTTTATATTTTTTAATTCATTAAAATTCTTCAACAATATCCATATTTTAAAGACTCTAAAAATAAGCCTATTATTAACTCAAAAAGTATGTTTTTTTCTTAGTTCACTAAAGTTTTTTCTCAAGTATCTTATAAATAATTATTAATATTATTATATACTTTCAAGGACTTCACAGTACTTTTAAATTGCTTCAGTTCATGAACATAAATATTTATGAAAAGTTTTACAAGTTGCTACCTTTTTGTATGCCTTTGTGTCTGGTTATGTCTATTGTCACACTGAGACACCCTGCAATCACGATTTTTATGACTTTGAAGAACTTTGGCATGCTGTTTATCTAAAAATTAATAATTTTCATGGAAATCCTTAGCAAATGTGAAAATTCATCTCCAGAGAACTTTACAAGATCTATTCTCTATATTTCATTTAATTTGCAAAAAAAAAAAAAAGCTAGTCATAAAGATTCCTAAAGTAAATAGGCTGCTACTTTTTGAAAGTAAACAAAACAAAATCCTGGTTTTTAACTTGTCTGCATTAAGATATGTTCTAAAATCATACTTTATTTGAAATTATTGATTATAGAAATTCATTGCATATATAAAGTACGAAACTAAATATCATATTTCTCATTTTCAAAATATAAAATGCTTTCCATATCTTGACATGATTCATTATTTGGAAGCAGCAGAGATATCTAGTTTCTTGTCCTCATACTAAGGTTCCTTTGCTAATGGAATCTTATCTTTCATCATGTCTTATTAAACTTCATTTTAAATTTTATTTTGTTGGAATTTCACACACAGAAGTCCTATCATATTTTCCCAAAGAAAAACTTTTCCTGGAAAGAATAAATATAAAAAAGTTACTGCTTTTAAAATAAAAATGATAAAAGGTTACAATTACATTATATTATCACAGTCTACTCTTTAATCTCTATGGTCAAATGTGACTACTAATTACTTTGATAAAACAATGAAATAATTTAGGTATTTTTCTATATTTATAAATATAAAGGAGCAGAAATTCATTAATTTAAGTAATGAATTAATTCATTTATCTTATATAAAGTAAGAATGAAAACCCCAAATTTTCAACAATTTTCCAAAAGTTTTTACAATTCTATTCATTTCAATAACTAAGCTTTCTTGTATATGTTAACAAATTCTCAGAGAAACATGATATAGATTCTACATAGATTTATCGATTTTNGATAAAACAATGAAATAATTTAGGTATTTTTCTATATTTATAAATATAAAGGAGCAGAAATTCATTAATTTAAGTAATGAATTAATTCATTTATCTTATATAAAGTAAGAATGAAAACCCCAAATTTTCAACAATTTTCCAAAAGTTTTTACAATTCTATTCATTTCAATAACTAAGCTTTCTTGTATATGTTAACAAATTCTCAGAGAAACATGATATAGATTCTACATAGATTTATCGATTTTTGACTTTAGTACCAATTCATTAACTCTTAATGATTTAAAGGGTAATTTTCACCTAAAATTATAAAATGTTAAAATTTTTTAAATTTTAAGTTTTTATACAAAATAGTAACACAAAATGCATTAAAGATCTAAATGCAAGACTGTATTCTATAAAACTCCTAGAGGAAAACATACACAGAACACTCTTTTGATATAAATTGCTGCAATAATTTTTTTAATCCATCTTCAAAAATAAAGAAATAAAAGCAAGAATAAACCAACGAGAGCCAAATAAACTTAAAAGCTTTTACATAGCAAAGAAAACCATAAGCAAAATGAAAAGACGACCTATTGACTGAGGGAAATAGTTGTTAATGATATGACCAATGAGATTAATATTCAACATATATAAATAGCTCATACAACTCGACATCAAACAACAACAAGGGAAAAAACCTCAGTTAATAAGTGGGCAGAAGAATCAAATAATATTTTTCAAATAATATATGCATATGACACATGAAAAGGTGCTCAACATTCCTAATTAGCAGGGAAATGTAAGTCTAAACCACACTGAACTATCACCTTATGCTAGTCAGAGTGGTTGAATGAAAAAGAATACAAATAACAAATATTGGTGAGCTTGTGGAGGAAAGGAAACGTTTGTACACTTTGGTGGCAATATAAATTGGTGCATCCACTGTGGAAAACAATATGGAAGTTTCTCAAAAAATTAAAAATAGAGGACAGAGGAGCCTGTAGGCTGCAGTCCATGGGGTCGCAAAGAGTCCGACATGACTGAGTGACTTCACTTTCACTTTTCACTTTCATGCACTGGAGAAGGAAATGGCAACCCACTCCAGTATTCTTGCCTGGAGAATCCCAGGGACGGCAGAGCCTGGTGGGCTGCTGTCTATGGGGTCGCACAGAGTCGGACACAACTGAAGCGACTTAGCAGCAGCAGCAGCAGCAGCAGAACTACCATATGGCCCAGTAATTGCACTTCTGCAAATATTACAAAAAACAAAAACAAGAATACTAATTTGAAAATATTTATACATACCAATATTCATAGCAGCATTATTTACAATTGCCAAGATATGGAATCAATTTAAGTATATATTAACAGATTAATGAGTAAAGAAAAAATGACATATACATCCAATGGAACACCATTCTGCCATAACAAAGAATGAGATTTTATCATTTTCAGCAATAGAGATGGAATGGGAGGACATTATGCTAAATGAAATAAGTCATACAGAAAAAGACAAATACTATTCAGTATCACTTAAATGTGGAATCTAGAAAAACAACGAACTAGCAAATAAAACAAAAAAGCAGATTAACAGATAATAAAGAACAAACTAGTGGTTACAAGTAGAGAGGAGGGAAGCGGTAATGTGTATGGTACATGAGTTATATCTCAATAAAGCTAAGGCCAGGCTTTCTAGGTGGGACTCGTGGTAAAGAATCTTCCTGTCAATGTAGGAAACGTAAGAGATGTTGTTCAGTCCCTAAGTCTGGAAGATCCCCTAGAGGAGAGTACAGCAACTAGCTCTAGTGTTCTTGCCTGGAGAATCCCATGGACAGAGGAGCCTGGTAGGCTATAGTCAAAAGGGTCATAAAGAGTTGGACACAAATGAAGCAATTTAGCATGAATGCATGCAAAGCTAATACCATAAATATGCATACATATACTTTAATACTACTTAAAATATCAAAATTAAAAATTAAAACTGTAAACATAAACCTCATTCAGTATTACATTATGAAAATATAATGAATAAAAGATATATAATTTTAGTCTTCCCAGGTGGTGCATAATTGTATTATTATTTAAACAGTTACTTATACAAATCCCTTTTAATAAAATATTTCTTGAACTAGTTTCTGAACATGCAATGTTTTATACCTATCTTATAAAATATTTTCATTTTAAAATATGTATGGATGCAAAAGAGCTTTAGGAAAAACAGAAAATGTAGTTACCTTATCAATATTTTATTAGAAAGAACACGCTTTGAAATTAACTGATGATATTTGAAAAAATATTTTCTAATTGTTTTAGACAGACAAATGAAGAATATTTTTAAAGTATCAATTTACTTTGAAGACTATCTCTTTGGCTGTAGGAAAAAATGTTACCCTTAAATTTTCCATCTGTCATATAATTTTACATTCCTTCCAGTGAAATATAATAGTAATAATGCACTTAGTTATATTAGCAGAATCTAAATGTAATTCAAATTGTAATATATTTCATTCCCCTCAATGACAGCATGCTGTTATTCCAAAACTTTGATGTTTGGGGAATTTAGATTATTTCAATAATTATTTAGCATACACTTGTATGAAACCTGTTATAGAATTACAACAATTTATAAATGTATAAAATTGGAGCTTATAATTTTATACATTTTTTTAATTTTCAAAATTCTAGTATTCTTGACTGAAGAATTCCATGGACAGAGGAGCCTGGTAGGTTACAGTCCATGGGGTCACAAAGAGTCAGACATGACTGAGCAACTTTCACTTTTGGCTAATTGCAATATTTCTTCAAAGTTAAGAATTTGACAAGTTTCTTATGTGAAAAAATCTCAGTAGGTTATGATTAATCTTTTCATAATTTCTGATGGTTTTATATGGCTGTCTTATATGACAAAAAGAGAATGAAATTAGGTATTTGTCTTTAAGAGTTAATACTTTGCATGACATAATAATGTCTAATACTTTTAAATGCTTACCTTTGCCAAGAACTATCCTAAAGATTCTATATAAATTTTCTTACTAAATCCTCATAATATTGATCTGATAGGTACTATTACTCTCACCATTTTAAAGATGAGGAATTGGAAGGAACCAGTGTTAAAATCACTCATTAGAATCTATGTCATTAAATTAGAACCAGGATTTGAACCCTTATGCATTGATCCCATAGCCAAATCTTTTAACCACAAAGTGAAAGAAAGTGAAGTCGCTCAGTAGTGTCCAGCTTTTTGTGACCCTATGGACTGTAGCCCACCAGGCTCCTCTGTCCATGGAATTTTCCAGGCAAGAATACTGGAGCAGGTGGCCATTTCCTTCTCCAGGGGATCTTCCCAACCCAGGGATCAAACCTGTCTCTCCTGCATTGCAGGCAGATGCTTTACCACCTGAGCCATCAGGGAAGCCCTTTAACCACAAATATGGATGCAAATAAAGAAAAGCCTCAAACTGAACAATAAGCACCAAAATGTTTCAATGGGGGTAAATTGGCAAATTTTTCCTTTTGCAGATTTTCTCATATAAACTTTTCTTTGAGAAGGATATGAGAGGAAGATTAATCCTGACAAAATAAATACTTTTAAAGATACAGATTAACAATGAAGGGTGTTATCACTCACTGTTTTTATAACTAGAACATACAGTGTGAAAATGGTAGAAGTAGGATTTGGGAACAATAAATGTTGGTTGTAGTCAAACTGAATTCTATTTGATTGTACAGAAAAGAGAATGAAGTTTATTATAAATGAACATTAGCTTATCTTCTAATATAAAATATCAGATCTAACCTGTATGAATTTTAAAGCCTATTTTACTCTTTAGTTTATATTCATATACTGTAACAAGATAGGAGTCTCTCTCAACTTTGCCACTTCTTATCCTGATAGGAAGATTTTTCCTTAAGCCTGATAAAATCCCATGAGAAGCACTCATTTTTTACTGAGATAACAAATGTTTACTTTATAGATGCTCTACTCTGGGGAATCCAAAGATCTCCTCACACAGAGCACTCTAAAGAACTATCAAGGCTTTTCTTGGATAGAGCTATTAGGTAGGAAGTAGATATGAGCAATGCCCCTAGCCAAAAAGGATGTAAGCTGATCTCTAAACCTCATTCCAGACACACCCAGGAGAGCTCAAAGATATGCTACAAAAATAACCAGACTTTTCCAACTCCTGCACATGCACCCTAGGCACATAGTGGATACAAACTAATCGCAGCAGGGGCTTCCTCAACTAACGTTAGGCAGCTAGGAGCCCATTGATGCTACTGCTAAGTCGCTTGAGTTGTGTCCGACTCTGTGCGACCCCATAGACGACAGCCCACCAGGCTTCTCCGTCCCTGAGATTCTCCAGGCAAGAATACTGGAGTGGGTTGCCATTTCCTTCTTCAATGCATGAAAGTGAAAAGTGAAGTCACTCAGCNCTGCTAAGTCGCTTGAGTTGTGTCCGACTCTGTGCGACCCCATAGACGACAGCCCACCAGGCTTCTCCGTCCCTGAGATTCTCCAGGCAAGAATACTGGAGTGGGTTGCCATTTCCTTCTTCAATGCATGAAAGTGAAAAGTGAAGTCACTCAGCCATGTCCTACTCTTAGCGACCTCATGGACTACAGCCTACCAGGCTCCTCTGTCCATGGGATTTTCCAGGGAAGAGTACTGGAGTGGGTTGACATTGCCTTCTCCAAGGAGCCCATTAAGTGTTCATAAATATTCTATACATACATACATCGATTATAACAGACTGAATTATGGGAAGATTGCACAACAAAATCTGTTATTATGTAACCTGCAACTGTCAGTCTTCCTTGAGCGTATGCTATTTGCCTTCCCTTTCCTGATTGGTGGTGGGTACAGGCCCTATTTTGCACAAGGCACAACCAAGAGGAGGAGACAGGAAGCATAAACAAGGGGAAGCCAAGAGGGATTATCATGACTTCTTAGGGTTTCTCTGTCTCCATGCCTTGGAGGTGTCTGTTTAATAGACATTCTGCTTGCTTGAGCTGTAACTGAGCTGTGACTTGTTTGTGGTAGTAAACCCCTTAGTCCCTCCTTCCAAATGTTTGTTGTGAGGGAGAGAAATAAACCAACCCGACAGAGTCCAGCAAGTTGAAGGTCTCTGAATTTCAACTTCTATTGTGTCATTTAGTGGTGATTACAGGCCAGTGATTTAAGAAGTAGACATATTTTAGAGATCAGAAAGCTGAAGCTAAGGATGATGAGAAACAGAGATCTGCTTGTTCAGAAGCCTGGTGTGCTGCAGTCCATGGATCAAAAAAGTCGGACACGGCTGAATGCCTGAACAACAACAAGCAGATTTTTCTGATTACTAAGTTCAAGGATATATGATAAGGGAACACATAAGAAAGGAAAAATATAAGGGATAATGTTTCTTATATTTATATAGATAAATATTATTTATATAAAACAATCTTGTTAACAGATGACTGCTATGGGCAGTTGAAGGTTAGCCATGTTTTTAAAGTGTTGTTTATTTAGAATTTGCATGTCTCTTGTGTTAATCAATAATTTTTTTTAAGTATTATCAATTATTCAGTACCAAAATTATCAAATTAAAAAGGATTTATCTAGAATTGTTTTTTTAACAATAATATGCAATGTTTTATACATAAGAGAGATATCCAAAAACATCTGTATTATGAATGATTGTGAACTGTTGAAAAATAAAGAAAATACTATTAATATTATTGGAAATACACTTGGGAAATTACTTAGAATGTCATAAAGACAATATATATTTTACACTGTTATTAAGTTAGAACATTTTCTAGTAGATAATTACATATATTTTCATTAAGGCTTTTGATTTTGTGTTTATGATTTTTGTGTTGTTTCAAAGAGGCTATGTTTTCTAGCACCTCCAAGTGGATGCCACCAGTTTTTAGTGTTCTTTTGTTATATACATTACCAGAGGGATGCTCCACTTTGGAATGTTCAAAATGAAAATCTCTTTCCCTTTATAAATACAAATTTTTCTATTGAGACATACTTTTGCCAGTTGCTAGTCTATTTGGTTTCATCATAGCTCATGCTCTGTCCACTTGATGCTGGCTTTATTTTTCCATGAGATCTAGTGTTTGATAACGGTTTGATCTATACACAAATATTAATTCTCAGTATCCAATAGGTATTATGTAGTCTCTACTTAAACTTTTCCATCTGTATTTTGGTGATAGAAGTAGTTCCTGATTCATAAATCTGTTGTTAGGAGCAAATGTGTTTACTTAACCAGAGAGTTGGCAGTACCTGATGCCTTATAAGGACTTTCTTGGTAAATATAAACTACTGAAGTACTTCTGCTTTATAGAAATGGTTTTCTTATCTTCTGATCATTTGAACTGTTAAAAAATGTACCCACCAAACATGATGCTAACTCTCCTTATTAATTATTTTGGAAAACTATATATAATCTGAGGCCTTAAATACCCATTATGAGTTGCTCCCTTTCCCACCCTTTGCTGTCCATAATTTTAAAATACAATTACAGTAGAGATAAGTAACTGTGTGCTCCTTTAAGTTAAGAACCTAATTTTAAGGTAATGTTAGTATTTGATACATTAATCTATGATTACAAACACACAAAGAAGTGCTTTTCTGTCAAGGGGTTAGTCGGCTTCTGTTTTATACAGTCAACTCCTTCCTTGTATTAGTGGGATATACTGTATAAATCTGGCATATTATCGATGCTAGTATGGGTCATATTTGTATCTTTATTTATGTGTATTTAGGTACATGTTAAAAAAGAAAAATCTCTGAAGGATCTTGAAGCTAAATGACACTTTAAACTGGTAGTCTAATTGACTTTGTTATCCTATTGGAAAATAATATCATGTGTTTTTAAGCTTCTTCATACTAAAATAAGTAGTTTCAGTGTCACTTCAATCTTATCCAATATCAGGGATGTATTTAAAATACTTTACTTTTAGTAGATTTAAACTGTATTTTCTTATTCATGTTTTCACATCATTAGAAATTAAACACCTATAAAGAACATCCTCATGCAGTGGCCTTCTATTTCTAGAAAATAGGTTATTTCACTTCTTAAAGTCCCAAGATGAGATTTCACTCTCATGCCATCTGGCAAGATAATAAGATAACATCTAAAATCAATACTTTAATATGATCCTGGCTAAAAAACTAGCCTCAATGAGAATTGATGGCATATGGCTGAAGCTTAAGAAAAAGCAAAAAGGCTAATGTTACTTTTTTGAAAAATGCACAAAGAGCCTAGTTGTTTTTTTTTAAAGAAAGAATATAAAGCATAGACTATTTCAATTCATAGAATTGCTCATTGCATATGATGAAAATACTTTCATAAAATCCTTTTCCCAAATATATTTTATATTTAGTTTGCAAAGCTCTAATTTTTAAATAATAAATATTTTAATTTATATGAATTAAGTTAAGGACAAAATGAGACAAGTACATGCAAAAATCCATACCTAGTTGCACAAGGGTATTTAAGCTAAAAAAAGAAACTATAACAAAAATAAAAGAACAAAAACTAGAGAAACTATAAGCAATATAAAACCTGCATTTGTTTCTGCTCCACTTATGAATGTACTTTAACTGAAATGAGACTAGGAAGAGTATATTTAGATAACTTTCTCAATTATGGACCTTAATCTTAAACATTGTATGTGTTCTATGGGGATGGGAGTTTGAATAAATTGGTATTTTGTTTAATCACACTGTAGTTGAACATAAGATGTCTATGATTTCAAGCTTTTGACATTTGTTGAGTTTGTTTTAGGATCTTGTATGTTGTCAATATTCTAAAATGCTTTCTGTGTAAATAGTGTTTCCTTAAGTTGTTTATTATATATTTTATTCCTATACATTATTAAAGAAATATAAAACATTAGACCAAGACTGTTATTTCTGTTATTTAGGTTGTTTATATCTTTAGTGATTTTTAATACACTTTACGAGCAGTTTTTCTTTCACAGCAAAATTGAGCAGAAGGTACAGAGATTTTCCATATACTTCCTGCTCCCACATATGAATAGCCTCCCTCATTATCAATATCCATCAGCAGAGTGGTATATTTGTTAGAATTGCCAAGTCTACATTGACACATTATCATGCACAGCCTATAGTTTACGTTAGTGTTCACTATTGGTATCCACATTATCATCCCATGTCCTGTCATGGGATTATGCAGGTAGCCTTGGGAAAGAACTTGAAAGGTCCATTATTGCCCCTCCTATGTGAGAGCAAATCAATCATATTTGTCAGAAACCTGTACTTGTCAGAGTCTTTCTGTGAATATCTGAAAATAAATCACTTTTGCAAAAGTACCAGAGAAAAGCAGTAACTGCAAGTGACAAAAGACTTAAATATGGCCATCTTTAAAGATCTGATGTTGAACTCTACCAAAGCCTTTGACTGTGTGGATCACAATAAACTGTGGAAAATTCTGAAAGAGGTGAGCATGTCAGACCACCTGACTTGCCTCTTGAGAAACCTGTATACAGGTCAGGAAGCAACAGTTAGAACTGGACATGGAAAAACAGACTGGTTCCAAATAGGAAAAGTAGTACGTCAAGGCTGTATATTGTCACCCTGCTTATTTAACTTCTATGCAGAGTACATCATGAGAAACGTTGGGCTGGAAGAAGCACAAGCTGGAATCAAGATTGCCGGGAGAAATATCAATAACCTCAGTTATGCAGATGACACCACACTTATGGCAGAAAGGGAAGAACTAAAGAGCCACTTGATGAAAGTGAAAGAGGAGAGTGAAAAAGTTTTCTTAAAGCTCAACATTCAGAAAACTAAGATCATGGCGTCTGGTCCCACCACTTCATGGCAGGTAGATGGGGAAACAGTGGAAACAGTGTCAGACTTTATTTTTCTGGGCTCCAAAATCACTGTGGATGGTGACTGCAGCCATGAAATTAAAAGACGCTTACTCCTTGGAAGGAAAGTTATGACCAACCTAGACAGAGTATTGAAAAGCAGAGGCATTACTTTGCCAACAAAGTCCATCTAGTCAAGGCTCTGGTTTTTCCAGTAGTTATGTATAGATGTGAGTTCATGTATAGATGTGAGTGTTGGACTATAGAGAAAAATAGTTGATGCTTTTGAACTGTGATGTTGGGGAAGACTCTTGAGAGTCCCTTGGACTGCAAGGAGATCCAACCAGTCCATCCTAAAAGATCTGTCCTGGGTGTTCACTGGAGGGACTGATGCTGAAGCTGAAACTCCAATACTTTGGCCGCCTGATGCGGAGAGCTGACTCATTTGAAAAGACCCTGATGCTGGGGAAGATTGAGGGCAGTAAGAGAAGGGGATGACAGAGGATGAGATGGCTGGATGGCATCACTGACACAATGGACATGGGTTTGGGTGGACTCTGGGAGTTGGTGATGAACAGGGAGGCCTGGTGTGCTGTGTGTGGTTCATGGGGTTGCAAAGAGTGAGACATGACTGAGCAACTGAACTGAACTGAAAGATCTGATAAGAGTCATTATAAAGCAATTAACAAGGAATTTTTTTCTGTGATGTACCTTCTAAAATTATAACTGATAACATACATATCAGATTTTTAGGAATTTCATACAAATATAACCAAAAGAAAGTTTAGTAGCACTTGGTATTGGCAGTACTTTCCAAGTGATTAAACATACCAAATAAGCCAAATTAGTTTAACAACTTTCTTTTACAAGGAGAGAGAACACATCTTTTGAGATATTCTAGGGACTCTCTGAAAAATTCTAAAGACAGTTCAAGACATCACGTAGCATTTGATTTTAGGAAGTTTTGTGAAAAATATCATAAGGTTTAAAATACTTGATTAAATAGGATCACAGATATGTGAAAGGATGATTAGTTATCCACTTAAACACACTGACAAAGAAACTTATCAGGCAAATATAGGAAATTATGTGGTTATAAAACACATACACACAGAAAACTTAGTTCTTTTAATAAAAAAGAGTAAGTTTTCTTCAGTAAACAGAGTTGATAAAGAAAAAATGCAGAATCTTTGTTTTCTATGGAAATTACATTAAAGGTAAAGAAAAACTTTTAAAAAAACAATTTCTTATTAAAAGGAGACCAATAATCTAAGAACAGTTTGTCCTTCTAACAAAAGAAAACAAAATCAAATTTTGCAGCAATGTACTTGTGATATTAAGATTCTTCTTTTATTAATTAAATTCATTCCAATCTCAGCTTGACTAAACATTAAATTCCTTTCTCAATAAATATTCATATTTCACAATCATTTGTAACATTCTATATCATTCAGCTTTTGTCCAATCTTTTTTGTTAGTTTTTCATTCTGGAACATCATTTTACTTTTGGACAGAATTACTTTTTCACCCAATATCCTTCACATTTTTCCTTATGTGAAAAAAAAATATTTTCCTTATAACGTTTCTTGTACAGTTATTTTCTCTCACACATTATTTCTAATGGTTGTGTAAAAAACTTTAGTTCTTTGACAAATATCTTTTGGCAATATCTTCTTGGGGTAGAAAAACATCACATATACACAATATATATCTATAGATATACATAAACATACAGGTAGACAGAAACTGATTTCACTCTAAAGCTTTAAGCATGAATCAGGTATGCCATTCAGATGGCTAGTTTTTTACGGAGATCTGTGGTTTTATAAAGACTAGATTTTAAGGGATGGGAACATCTACAGTGGTCTGTACTTTAAAAAGCCTCTTGCCCCCTTTTTCTTTCAGTTTTTGCAGGCAAGGTTTTAGCAATCCCCTAGGGTATTTACGTTTCAAAGACATGATAATTTTTACAACTTCAAGAGATAAAGAGTACAGGTTTTCTCCTAGGAGTCTGGAGTATATTTCTCTATTACCAAAAGTCTAAGATAACTGCTGTTTAAATTTCTTCAGTGTATTAGGGGTTGGTCAGCATGAGGTATTTTGTCCATTTCATTGTCAGTTACTACAACATTCTCCCATTCTCTCTCATTTTTTGAGAGATTCTACCAGTTACAACCCTAATCGGGCTATATTGTAGGTGCTCAGGCCTTAATCCATGGCAGCCTTTGCCCTCTTAGCTCTGCAAAACAGTCCACTAAGTTCTCCAATTTATCTTGCCCTCCCAACTTTTATGTCAGCCCTTAAGCCAGTTTCCATTTCCTCCTGCAGAGGATCTTCCTGACCCAATGATTGAATCCTAATCTCCTGCACTGCAGGTGTGTTCCGTATCACTGAGTCACCAGGGAAGCCACCAGGAAGATACTCTCAGGAGCACACAAATTTTTAAATGCAGCATCTGTCCTGCATGTATGAAATAGCTGTCTTTTTTTATTCTGCCAACACTTAGATCAATGTGAAGATTCAGGTGTCCTCCAGAAGTTCTCAGGTGCTTACCAGATTTTCCTCTTTGCCCTTTTTGTGGCACTGGCATCAACAGCTTTCCTCTTTCTAGGTAATCAGTCCTTATATTCAGCACTATGGACTTTAGACTTGGAAACTGGCTTCATTTCAGTTCACAAATTGCCCCAAATGACTCCAGAGTCCACTCTTCTGATTGCCTCTGAATACAAGAGGTAGGAACTTCCTTACAGTATAGCAAGACAATAAATAGGATGCATCCAAAATGTTTATTGGGATGGTTTCCCATTTATCTTGATACAGGGTAATTTTAGTGTTGCTTCCATCTGAAGGGGCATCCTCCTATAAGCCTTGATTCTCCACATATATCATTCAGACAGTATTAATACTATTATTTTTATCTCAAAGCTGTATCCTTGGGGAAGCTTCTGGGAACAGGGAGGCATATGGAAACCACATTCCGAGAACAGGGGAGGGGAAAGGAAACTTCCATTTTCCTGGATCCAACTCTAGGGTCAACCAGTAGCAATCATGTCCTCTTGATGACCTTCCATAACACTAGCTGTATATCAATTTTGGTAAACTGACTGTTAAGATCTTTGGCTCAGTTTTTAATCTGGTTGTTTGTTTTCTGATATTTGACTTTTAAGAGCACTTAGTAAACCCCAGTGTTCTTGCCTGGAGAATCCCAGGGACAGGGGAGCCTGGTAGGCTGCCATCTATGGGATTGCACAGAGTCGGACACAACTGAAGTGACTTAGCAGCAGCAGCAGCAGTAAACTTTTGATAACAGTTCTTTATCAGATGAGTCATTTCCAAATAAATATTGTCTCCCAGTCTGTAGGTTGTTTTTTTTACTCCCTAATGTAAAGTTTTGTTTTATACATTATTAGATTTGAGTTGCTAATATTTTGTTAAAGATTTTTTGTCTATATTCATGAGAAATACTGGTTGGCAGGTTTATGATAAGTAATGTCTGTCACTGGTGTTACTCATTTGAAAAGACCCTGATGCTAGGAAAATTGAAGATGGGAGAAGAAGGGGACGACAGAGGATGAGATAGTTGGATGGCATCACCAACTCAATGGACATGAGTTTGAGAAAACTCCAGGAGTTGGTGATGGACAGGGAGGCCTGGAATGCTGCAGTCCATGCGGTCCCAAAGAGTTGGACATGACTGAGTGACTGAACTGAACTGACTGAGTCTTATAGAATGAGTTGAGAAGCATTTCCACTTTTTCTATCTTTTGAAAGAGACTGTAAAGATTTGAAATAATTTTTTCCTTAAATGTTTGGAAGATTAGTGAACCCATCTGGGCTTGGTGTTTCCTGTCTTGAAAGGGTATTAGTTACTAATTCAAGTTTTTAATACAAATAGGCCTATTTAACCTGGCTATTCCTTCTAGTGTGATTTTGGCAGATTTTGTCTTTCAAGGAATTGGTCCCTTTTATCTAGGTTAAGAAATTTGTGGGGATAACAACTTTATCTGCGTAGCAATAACCTGAAGGGTATATCTGTTTATTTATTAGTAATAAGAATTGTGACTTTGTCTAAATCTTTTATTTCTGTTAATGTTTGCTTTATATATTTTAGTCTGCATTATTAACCCATACAAGTTTAGAATTCTCTTGTTTATATTGATTGGTCTTTTTAATATGTGATAATCCTCCCTATTTATAGTATTGAATAATTATGTTTTCTTAAAGTGTATCTCATGTTAATGTCTCATGTTAATATATCAGCATACTATGGTTGATATTTGTTTGATATATATATACACATATATATATCAAGTATTTTACCCTCACAATTTTAATATTTTCTAGTGTTATAAATGTTTCTTAATAGTATGTAACCACTTTTGTTTGTTTTGATTTTGTCCATTGACAATTTTTTAGTTTTGAGTTATAACATTCCATATGCATTTACTGTAGTGATATAAATTTGGATTTAAACATACAATGCTTTTCTGTAATTCCTATTTGCCCCATTTATGCTTTATATTAATTTTTGTCCCATCCTATTTTTTCATCCATTTGTGGGTTTGGAAATTTTAGCGTGCATACTTATATTTTCATTCATGGTTAATACATATGTTCTCTGTGAACATAAATCTCAGAAAACAAACAAAGATCTTTTAAAGTTACAAACTATTGTTTTCAAATGTTTAAACTCTGATTTATTTTACTATACTCCATGAAACATTCTTTGTTTTATAAGATCAGTGTTGGATGTATTTAGATATATACTTATAACATTCTTTGGTCTTATTGTGGACTTTTTGCCCCTAAAATTCATATGCTAAAATTCTAACCCTCAATGTGATTGTACTAGCAGGTGGAGTCTTTGGGCAGTGATTAATTAGAAAATAAATTGTAAGAATGGAAGGAAATCCAATATACAGAAGAATCTAAGTAACTTTGGAAGATAAACAAATGTTATTATATGCCTGATCATTGGGAATTGAAGCTGAGAGGCATATACTGGTGGGCATGTTAGCTCAAAGCATAAAAATGCATAATGAGTACTGATGAAAGTGAAAGTGAAAGTGAAGTCACTCAGTCGTGTCCGACTCTTTGCGACCTGTGGACTGTAGCCCACTGAGAGAACACATCTTTTGAGATATTCTAGGGACTCTCTGAAAAATTCTAAAGACAGTTCAAGACATCACGTAGCATTTGATTTTAGGAAGTTTTGTGAAAAATATCATAAGGTTTAAAATACTTGATTAAATAGGATCACAGATATGTGAAAGGATGATTAGTTATCCACTTAAACACACTGACAAAGAAACTTATCAGGCAAATATAGGAAATTATGTGGTTATAAAACACATACACACAGAAAACTTAGTTCTTTTAATAAAAAAGAGTAAGTTTTCTTCAGTAAACAGAGTTGATAAAGAAAAAATGCAGAATCTTTGTTTTCTATGGAAATTACATTAAAGGTAAAGAAAAACTTTTAAAAAAACAATTTCTTATTAAAAGGAGACCAATAATCTAAGAACAGTTTGTCCTTCTAACAAAAGAAAACAAAATCAAATTTTGCAGCAATGTACTTGTGATATTAAGATTCTTCTTTTATTAATTAAATTCATTCCAATCTCAGCTTGACTAAACATTAAATTCCTTTCTCAATAAATATTCATATTTCACAATCATTTGTAACATTCTATATCATTCAGCTTTTGTCCAATCTTTTTTGTTAGTTTTTCATTCTGGAACATCATTTTACTTTTGGACAGAATTACTTTTTCACCCAATATCCTTCACATTTTTCCTTATGTGAAAAAAAAATATTTTCCTTATAACGTTTCTTGTACAGTTATTTTCTCTCACACATTATTTCTAATGGTTGTGTAAAAAACTTTAGTTCTTTGACAAATATCTTTTGGCAATATCTTCTTGGGGTAGAAAAACATCACATATACACAATATATATCTATAGATATACATAAACATACAGGTAGACAGAAACTGATTTCACTCTAAAGCTTTAAGCATGAATCAGGTATGCCATTCAGATGGCTAGTTTTTTACGGAGATCTGTGGTTTTATAAAGACTAGATTTTAAGGGATGGGAACATCTACAGTGGTCTGTACTTTAAAAAGCCTCTTGCCCCCTTTTTCTTTCAGTTTTTGCAGGCAAGGTTTTAGCAATCCCCTAGGGTATTTACGTTTCAAAGACATGATAATTTTTACAACTTCAAGAGATAAAGAGTACAGGTTTTCTCCTAGGAGTCTGGAGTATATTTCTCTATTACCAAAAGTCTAAGATAACTGCTGTTTAAATTTCTTCAGTGTATTAGGGGTTGGTCAGCATGAGGTATTTTGTCCATTTCATTGTCAGTTACTACAACATTCTCCCATTCTCTCTCATTTTTTGAGAGATTCTACCAGTTACAACCCTAATCGGGCTATATTGTAGGTGCTCAGGCCTTAATCCATGGCAGCCTTTGCCCTCTTAGCTCTGCAAAACAGTCCACTAAGTTCTCCAATTTATCTTGCCCTCCCAACTTTTATGTCAGCCCTTAAGCCAGTTTCCATTTCCTCCTGCAGAGGATCTTCCTGACCCAATGATTGAATCCTAATCTCCTGCACTGCAGGTGTGTTCCGTATCACTGAGTCACCAGGGAAGCCACCAGGAAGATACTCTCAGGAGCACACAAATTTTTAAATGCAGCATCTGTCCTGCATGTATGAAATAGCTGTCTTTTTTTATTCTGCCAACACTTAGATCAATGTGAAGATTCAGGTGTCCTCCAGAAGTTCTCAGGTGCTTACCAGATTTTCCTCTTTGCCCTTTTTGTGGCACTGGCATCAACAGCTTTCCTCTTTCTAGGTAATCAGTCCTTATATTCAGCACTATGGACTTTAGACTTGGAAACTGGCTTCATTTCAGTTCACAAATTGCCCCAAATGACTCCAGAGTCCACTCTTCTGATTGCCTCTGAATACAAGAGGTAGGAACTTCCTTACAGTATAGCAAGACAATAAATAGGATGCATCCAAAATGTTTATTGGGATGGTTTCCCATTTATCTTGATACAGGGTAATTTTAGTGTTGCTTCCATCTGAAGGGGCATCCTCCTATAAGCCTTGATTCTCCACATATATCATTCAGACAGTATTAATACTATTATTTTTATCTCAAAGCTGTATCCTTGGGGAAGCTTCTGGGAACAGGGAGGCATATGGAAACCACATTCCGAGAACAGGGGAGGGGAAAGGAAACTTCCATTTTCCTGGATCCAACTCTAGGGTCAACCAGTAGCAATCATGTCCTCTTGATGACCTTCCATAACACTAGCTGTATATCAATTTTGGTAAACTGACTGTTAAGATCTTTGGCTCAGTTTTTAATCTGGTTGTTTGTTTTCTGATATTTGACTTTTAAGAGCACTTAGTAAACCCCAGTGTTCTTGCCTGGAGAATCCCAGGGACAGGGGAGCCTGGTAGGCTGCCATCTATGGGATTGCACAGAGTCGGACACAACTGAAGTGACTTAGCAGCAGCAGCAGCAGTAAACTTTTGATAACAGTTCTTTATCAGATGAGTCATTTCCAAATAAATATTGTCTCCCAGTCTGTAGGTTGTTTTTTTTACTCCCTAATGTAAAGTTTTGTTTTATACATTATTAGATTTGAGTTGCTAATATTTTGTTAAAGATTTTTTGTCTATATTCATGAGAAATACTGGTTGGCAGGTTTATGATAAGTAATGTCTGTCACTGGTGTTACTCATTTGAAAAGACCCTGATGCTAGGAAAATTGAAGATGGGAGAAGAAGGGGACGACAGAGGATGAGATAGTTGGATGGCATCACCAACTCAATGGACATGAGTTTGAGAAAACTCCAGGAGTTGGTGATGGACAGGGAGGCCTGGAATGCTGCAGTCCATGCGGTCCCAAAGAGTTGGACATGACTGAGTGACTGAACTGAACTGACTGAGTCTTATAGAATGAGTTGAGAAGCATTTCCACTTTTTCTATCTTTTGAAAGAGACTGTAAAGATTTGAAATAATTTTTTCCTTAAATGTTTGGAAGATTAGTGAACCCATCTGGGCTTGGTGTTTCCTGTCTTGAAAGGGTATTAGTTACTAATTCAAGTTTTTAATACAAATAGGCCTATTTAACCTGGCTATTCCTTCTAGTGTGATTTTGGCAGATTTTGTCTTTCAAGGAATTGGTCCCTTTTATCTAGGTTAAGAAATTTGTGGGGATAACAACTTTATCTGCGTAGCAATAACCTGAAGGGTATATCTGTTTATTTATTAGTAATAAGAATTGTGACTTTGTCTAAATCTTTTATTTCTGTTAATGTTTGCTTTATATATTTTAGTCTGCATTATTAACCCATACAAGTTTAGAATTCTCTTGTTTATATTGATTGGTCTTTTTAATATGTGATAATCCTCCCTATTTATAGTATTGAATAATTATGTTTTCTTAAAGTGTATCTCATGTTAATGTCTCATGTTAATATATCAGCATACTATGGTTGATATTTGTTTGATATATATATACACATATATATATCAAGTATTTTACCCTCACAATTTTAATATTTTCTAGTGTTATAAATGTTTCTTAATAGTATGTAACCACTTTTGTTTGTTTTGATTTTGTCCATTGACAATTTTTTAGTTTTGAGTTATAACATTCCATATGCATTTACTGTAGTGATATAAATTTGGATTTAAACATACAATGCTTTTCTGTAATTCCTATTTGCCCCATTTATGCTTTATATTAATTTTTGTCCCATCCTATTTTTTCATCCATTTGTGGGTTTGGAAATTTTAGCGTGCATACTTATATTTTCATTCATGGTTAATACATATGTTCTCTGTGAACATAAATCTCAGAAAACAAACAAAGATCTTTTAAAGTTACAAACTATTGTTTTCAAATGTTTAAACTCTGATTTATTTTACTATACTCCATGAAACATTCTTTGTTTTATAAGATCAGTGTTGGATGTATTTAGATATATACTTATAACATTCTTTGGTCTTATTGTGGACTTTTTGCCCCTAAAATTCATATGCTAAAATTCTAACCCTCAATGTGATTGTACTAGCAGGTGGAGTCTTTGGGCAGTGATTAATTAGAAAATAAATTGTAAGAATGGAAGGAAATCCAATATACAGAAGAATCTAAGTAACTTTGGAAGATAAACAAATGTTATTATATGCCTGATCATTGGGAATTGAAGCTGAGAGGCATATACTGGTGGGCATGTTAGCTCAAAGCATAAAAATGCATAATGAGTACTGATGAAAGTGAAAGTGAAAGTGAAGTCACTCAGTCGTGTCCGACTCTTTGCGACCTGTGGACTGTAGCCCACCAAGCTCCTCCGTCCATGGGATTCTCCAGGCAAGAATACTGGAGTGGGTTGCCATTTCCTTCTCCAGGGTACTGATGACAGTTACTTAAAGGTGATGGGAGTCAGGCTGCTGATCTAGTCTCAGAATAAGGAGTTCAGATTCTTTGGAGGACAATTATCATCTTCCTTGCATGAAGCTGATGCCAGAAGATCTGGTCCATAGCTTTAGCTCTAAGAATAAATGTTGAGTGTTTGTGCCCCCAACACAAAATCACACGAAATGTTAATCCCCAGTGTCATGGTAATAGGAATGGGGCCTTTAGAAGGAGATTTAGGTAATGAGAATGGAACTCTTATAAAAGAGATCCCAGAAAACTCTCTTATCTCTTCCACCATGTGAAGACACAGGGAGAAAACAGACATCTGTCAGTCAGGAAGGAGTCTGTCATCAAATCCCTAATGTGTTGCTACCTTAATCTTAGACATTCTAGCCTGCTGAACAATGAGAAATAAATGTTTGTTGTTTAAGCTACTCATCTATGATAGTTTTTCATAGTAGCTGAAACAGATTAAGACAGGTCTTTTTCTTTTTTGCATCTAGACTTTTCAGTCAGTATCATATTCCTTTTGTGAGATACTGCTAATGGAAACACATGCTTCTTTTCTGAAACTGTATTTTCTTTGCTATAGATTTCTAGTTTAACATCGTAATCTCTCAGACTATTAAAGACACCAGTCTACTGGCTTCTTGCTTCAGTTGTTGAGGAGATAGCTATTGGCCTAGTTGTTGCTTGTTAAAGGCAATCTGATTTTTCTATTTCTTATTGGCTGTTTTCTTGGATATTTTCATTTTTCCTAATGGTCTTCATTTTCACTATGTTGTGTTGAGATTTAGGTTTCTCTGTCCTAATCCTGCTTGAATTTTTTTTGAAATTCTTGAATTTGTGGATTTGTGTCTCTCTTGAGTTTGGGATATTTTCAGTCAATATTTCTTCATATACTGTCATTGTTACACTCTCTCTCAACTTCTGTCTGAATCTCATACTAAATATATGTTGGATAGTCTTATGTTCATTATCTTCAATAAACTTATCTGTTTAAATTACTTGAGGCCTGAGATTGAGGCTAAAGATTCATTTTCAGAAGGAAATTTGCTTTTTACTTTAAAAAGCAATTTTTTTTCTCAGAAAGGCTTTATTTTCTCTTCCATAAAGTAATCCCATGTGTTCTCTACCTCATGATTGGAGGTTTCCCATTACACTTATATAAACTGTGAACTTGGTCTTGTTTTGCCCAAGAACACATACTATATAAGGACATATACTTTGATATTTAAATCCATTTGAGAGTCAGAAGTAGGATATTATTATTTCAAAATATTTTAAAGTATGTATATGTTGCCTTAATAAAATTTTGTTTGTATTCCAATACTAAATTTAAATCATTATAACCTAGAAATTATTTTACCATTCTTTCAACTGACCAAAATGAAAACAAAATTTATTGTTTTGAAAACCTATTTCTATTTCCATGCATTTCTGCATTAATGACACTGGAATGTAACCTGATGTGAAGATTATAGTTTATGCTTAGAGCCTTCAGGTTGGTGATGTGGTTAGATTATCATGTGGGAAAATCAAGTAGACTATAATGTGATATGGAGAAGGCAATGGCAACCCACTCCAGTACTCTTGCCTGGAAAATCCCATGGATGGAGGAGCCTGGTGGGCTGCAGTCCATGGGGTTGCTAAGAGTTGGATATGACTGAGTGTTTTCACTTTCACTTTTCATTTTCACGCATTGGAGAAGGAAATGGCAAGCCACTCTAGTGTTCTTGCCTGGAGAATGCCAGGGATGGAGGAGCCTTGTGGGCTGCCGTCTATGGGGTCGCACAGAGTCGGACATGACTGAAGCGACTTAGCAGCAGCAGCAGCATAGTGTGACATTTATTGAAATAATACAGTAATAAAGGTAGTATTTAAATACCTGTCTGAATAGTTACAGTAGACTAAAGCTTCTTAAACTTAAGAGTGTGACAATATCACTTGAAGCCTTGGTAAATTCCTGTTTACTGGGACCCACCACCAGAATTGCGATACAGTAGGTGTGAAATGGGACTCTTGAAGTTGCAATTTTAACAAGTTCCCAAGTACTGATGGTCACTGAAGAAGAATGTAGTATAGAATATAGAAACCAATTTTAACCTAACATAGGAATGTTGAAGAAGGCAAATAATCATATGTACTATCAGTAAATGTACTGTCAGGGGCAACCCCAGGAGGTACTGATGAAGAATTATATAAACAGGATATCAAAGTAAAGATGGCATCTACAGATGTAAATAGAATAACTCCTATTTCCTGCAAGTTTAAAAGTAGATTTAATTCCAGATAAATAGTACATAAAATCCACTATGACTTTGCAGTCACTTGTGGGCTACCTACAAACATTCACTGTGATTTCTTTTATCAATGCCATGACTAGCTAATTCTATATTTGGAATTAGCCTGTTCCTTTGGGTCTTGATTTCTTGTTTCCCCAGAAAATATTATATCAAGAGAGATTTTCTCATCTCCTCTCTTGCTATTTTCTCCCTTGCTCATGTCTTTCCTGTCAGTTTCTGTTTACTTTCCCATCCTTCCCTGCCTCAGCACTAGAGATGAATGCAACATCTCTTGTATTAGTTCTAGGCACTTCTTGGAGAACAATGCCCCAGTACACTCGTTTCATAGAAATGATGTGAGGAAAAACGTAATGCTCTTCATTATCCTGTCTCCTGGGAGAATATAAACCCATTCCTTAATTTCCTCAAACTATAGTTATCATTGTCTTGGTGCTAAAAGGCAGGAAGAGTACAAAAAGAAACTTAAAAAACCTAAAAGGTAAAGATATAAAACCTCAGAGTTCAGGGATGCAGTCTTCTGTAGAAATCCTTACTTCTCATTCCCAGCCTAATTCTAGTCTAATGCACTGCCTCAAGTTTGCCTTCTTTATCTACTCTTCCCAGAAGACTTTCTCCAGTTTTCTGCCCATAGGTTCACTAGTCTGAATTTTCCATTTTAGATCTATGTGAATTCTCTTCGACAGACCAGTCTTGATGATCGTATATTAGTAGAGGAAAAAAAGCCAAAAATTAAAGATGACTGTGGTATGTAAGAGATATACTTACCATGAAAGTAGTGAAATTTAAGACTTTGGGTACCTTCTTTCATGTTGCAAGGTTTGGGAAGGAATCCAAGCAATGTGTCCATAAATCTGTGTAACATTTGAATTGACTAAATTCACCACCACTTTCCCGTCTTTTTTTTTTTTTTTGCCTCTATCACACTTCCTCTTATGTACGGTGATGTGGAAATAATAGGCCTTTTTTTGTAGTGGGGACAGCTAACTTGGAGGAAACTGATAGATATAATTAACTTGAATTCAGCCCAGTGCCACATAAATATATATTTATCACCAACTCTATTCATGTGGAAAAACTTCTAGGAATTTCCCAGTTCCCACTGTGCCAAGTCACCCAGCATTGTGCCATGGGGTCCAAAACAGGTACAAACTTATGAAAGAGAAACAAATCTGAGATAAACAGAGTCAGAATGTAGACAGTGGAAAAGCTTTCCAATCATCAGATAAATATGAATATGTATGTAACTTTTTCTAATGCATAACCAAATCTAAAGCTTTCACTTGTCAAGAATATACTTGGCATTGTAATGAATGAATTAAAAAATTAACATTATTTTTAATTAGAAGTGTAATTTTTTTTCTGTATAATTTCTATGTTTTTAGGGAAGAAATGGTGGCAGACTATAGAAATAAAGACCACACAAACAAGAACAAGAATGGGCTATTTTTTCAGATATTGCAATAGCAGGGCATCAGCCACTATTCTAGAGTTTGGCAGAGACTCAAATTAGTGGGAAAGCATTAAGTGGAAAGACTAAGTATATCCTGATTATAGGCTATTGACATGGAGAAAGAGCAGAAGGGAGGCTAAGAAGTTGCAGGGTATCATATATGATTAGTTAGGGGGTACATTGGTGGCTTTTTCCAATTGGTCCTAAGTTGGAAAAGACAGCAAAAATTAGGAGCTGTCAATTACAAATTAGAAACCAGTTGTTTGCAGTCAAATGATATAGGGGCTATTGTTTAACTTCCTGGACTGTTTGTGAGTGAGAGTACTGTGACTTCCTGGTCTTGTTATTTTACATAGTAAATTGGCTTCCTGGTATGGTTAATGAAGATTATAGGTCAAAATTTTATTTATGTATATTATCTATTATCCTTTTATATATTAAGTCTCTCAGGACCATAAAGAATATTCCAAAGTCCCGTTTTGCACATCCAAAAATGTTCAAATGCATTGATTCCTGATGCATCTTGCCCTGATAACATTTTGTATTTTGCTATGACAATTACAGTATCCATCAACTTCTTTTTTATAATTTGTTGTGATTATTTTCTCTTTGTAAATACTATATTGTATATCTTACTTTTATATTCATAATTTTGTATAGTATTCCCCCAAAAGCTCAACTCCTAAGTTTAAAAGATCCAAATCCAAATCTTTGTGTCTATTTCTGTTTAAAGGTTCTGACTTGTACAAGTGGATCATTTCTGCTATTTATCTTTATGCGAATAACAGGGAGAGAAAGAAGTTGGAGATCTGAAGTCACAAGTTTGATTTGAGCACATTCATTTACTTTGATACACATTAAACGGAGATATCAGTTATTTTTTTAAAAAAACGTGAATCTGGGTATCTATTATAACACATAGTTCTGAGTTGGATCACATTAGAAAATAGCACAGGTAGAAGAGAGCCTAGGATCAAGATTTGTCAACATTTAGAAGTTGGGTTGAGAAAAAGCTTCTAAAAAGAGAAGGATGAGGGAAAAAGCAATGTAACCTCACTGTATTGCTTGAATTCACCTCTGGAGTAAAGAGATCCCCTGTTTGAATTAAACATTTCAATGGGTCTTCTCTGTTCAAAATTAAAATCAAGCTTCTATTCAGGACTGTTCAATAGGATTCTAACTGCTTGCATAATAATATAAAAAGATTTCTTTATTGTGTGCCTGGTAATAGGTAACATCTTTCAAATGTGTTTGCCTTTAGGAGCTTTTCCACCTTGATATAGATTTGTATTTCACTGCCCACGCAAATTGTTATTAGAAGCAATTATATTCTAAGAGATGAGGAGCAGATCCATAGGAAATGGCTTATCTTGAACACATATTACTGGGGCACATAAGAGTTTACCAGACAGGTAAAGTCAAATCACTCTAGCCTTTTCTGCTATATTCCTTATATGGTGCTCAAAATTTTGAATAATTCAGGCTTTTCAAAATGCATTACTGACAGCATTTTTTAAGGCAGATTGGTCTCTCCATCCCCAAAGAAATGACCATTTGATCTGTCAAGTAGGGCACAATTACAATTTAGGGTTATGATGATTTGATGGGAGACGTGTTTGGTAATGAAGGAATATATGTACGAGCAGAAGAATTTGATAAAGAAGGAATACATGAAAGCAGACTGCAAACAGATTTAAGGGGTTTGAGGAAGGTTTCTCAGAGGAACTGACTTTCAAACTGAGGGTCTAGTGTAACAGGGGGAAAAAGATAGAGGAAGAGGGTGTGGACACTATGTCTATGGGGTCGCACAGAGTCGGACATGACTGAAGCGACTTAGCAGCAGCAGCAGCATAGTGTGACATTTATTGAAATAATACAGTAATAAAGGTAGTATTTAAATACCTGTCTGAATAGTTACAGTAGACTAAAGCTTCTTAAACTTAAGAGTGTGACAATATCACTTGAAGCCTTGGTAAATTCCTGTTTACTGGGACCCACCACCAGAATTGCGATACAGTAGGTGTGAAATGGGACTCTTGAAGTTGCAATTTTAACAAGTTCCCAAGTACTGATGGTCACTGAAGAAGAATGTAGTATAGAATATAGAAACCAATTTTAACCTAACATAGGAATGTTGAAGAAGGCAAATAATCATATGTACTATCAGTAAATGTACTGTCAGGGGCAACCCCAGGAGGTACTGATGAAGAATTATATAAACAGGATATCAAAGTAAAGATGGCATCTACAGATGTAAATAGAATAACTCCTATTTCCTGCAAGTTTAAAAGTAGATTTAATTCCAGATAAATAGTACATAAAATCCACTATGACTTTGCAGTCACTTGTGGGCTACCTACAAACATTCACTGTGATTTCTTTTATCAATGCCATGACTAGCTAATTCTATATTTGGAATTAGCCTGTTCCTTTGGGTCTTGATTTCTTGTTTCCCCAGAAAATATTATATCAAGAGAGATTTTCTCATCTCCTCTCTTGCTATTTTCTCCCTTGCTCATGTCTTTCCTGTCAGTTTCTGTTTACTTTCCCATCCTTCCCTGCCTCAGCACTAGAGATGAATGCAACATCTCTTGTATTAGTTCTAGGCACTTCTTGGAGAACAATGCCCCAGTACACTCGTTTCATAGAAATGATGTGAGGAAAAACGTAATGCTCTTCATTATCCTGTCTCCTGGGAGAATATAAACCCATTCCTTAATTTCCTCAAACTATAGTTATCATTGTCTTGGTGCTAAAAGGCAGGAAGAGTACAAAAAGAAACTTAAAAAACCTAAAAGGTAAAGATATAAAACCTCAGAGTTCAGGGATGCAGTCTTCTGTAGAAATCCTTACTTCTCATTCCCAGCCTAATTCTAGTCTAATGCACTGCCTCAAGTTTGCCTTCTTTATCTACTCTTCCCAGAAGACTTTCTCCAGTTTTCTGCCCATAGGTTCACTAGTCTGAATTTTCCATTTTAGATCTATGTGAATTCTCTTCGACAGACCAGTCTTGATGATCGTATATTAGTAGAGGAAAAAAAGCCAAAAATTAAAGATGACTGTGGTATGTAAGAGATATACTTACCATGAAAGTAGTGAAATTTAAGACTTTGGGTACCTTCTTTCATGTTGCAAGGTTTGGGAAGGAATCCAAGCAATGTGTCCATAAATCTGTGTAACATTTGAATTGACTAAATTCACCACCACTTTCCCGTCTTTTTTTTTTTTTTTTGCCTCTATCACACTTCCTCTTATGTACGGTGATGTGGAAATAATAGGCCTTTTTTTGTAGTGGGGACAGCTAACTTGGAGGAAACTGATAGATATAATTAACTTGAATTCAGCCCAGTGCCACATAAATATATATTTATCACCAACTCTATTCATGTGGAAAAACTTCTAGGAATTTCCCAGTTCCCACTGTGCCAAGTCACCCAGCATTGTGCCATGGGGTCCAAAACAGGTACAAACTTATGAAAGAGAAACAAATCTGAGATAAACAGAGTCAGAATGTAGACAGTGGAAAAGCTTTCCAATCATCAGATAAATATGAATATGTATGTAACTTTTTCTAATGCATAACCAAATCTAAAGCTTTCACTTGTCAAGAATATACTTGGCATTGTAATGAATGAATTAAAAAATTAACATTATTTTTAATTAGAAGTGTAATTTTTTTTCTGTATAATTTCTATGTTTTTAGGGAAGAAATGGTGGCAGACTATAGAAATAAAGACCACACAAACAAGAACAAGAATGGGCTATTTTTTCAGATATTGCAATAGCAGGGCATCAGCCACTATTCTAGAGTTTGGCAGAGACTCAAATTAGTGGGAAAGCATTAAGTGGAAAGACTAAGTATATCCTGATTATAGGCTATTGACATGGAGAAAGAGCAGAAGGGAGGCTAAGAAGTTGCAGGGTATCATATATGATTAGTTAGGGGGTACATTGGTGGCTTTTTCCAATTGGTCCTAAGTTGGAAAAGACAGCAAAAATTAGGAGCTGTCAATTACAAATTAGAAACCAGTTGTTTGCAGTCAAATGATATAGGGGCTATTGTTTAACTTCCTGGACTGTTTGTGAGTGAGAGTACTGTGACTTCCTGGTCTTGTTATTTTACATAGTAAATTGGCTTCCTGGTATGGTTAATGAAGATTATAGGTCAAAATTTTATTTATGTATATTATCTATTATCCTTTTATATATTAAGTCTCTCAGGACCATAAAGAATATTCCAAAGTCCCGTTTTGCACATCCAAAAATGTTCAAATGCATTGATTCCTGATGCATCTTGCCCTGATAACATTTTGTATTTTGCTATGACAATTACAGTATCCATCAACTTCTTTTTTATAATTTGTTGTGATTATTTTCTCTTTGTAAATACTATATTGTATATCTTACTTTTATATTCATAATTTTGTATAGTATTCCCCCAAAAGCTCAACTCCTAAGTTTAAAAGATCCAAATCCAAATCTTTGTGTCTATTTCTGTTTAAAGGTTCTGACTTGTACAAGTGGATCATTTCTGCTATTTATCTTTATGCGAATAACAGGGAGAGAAAGAAGTTGGAGATCTGAAGTCACAAGTTTGATTTGAGCACATTCATTTACTTTGATACACATTAAACGGAGATATCAGTTATTTTTTTAAAAAAACGTGAATCTGGGTATCTATTATAACACATAGTTCTGAGTTGGATCACATTAGAAAATAGCACAGGTAGAAGAGAGCCTAGGATCAAGATTTGTCAACATTTAGAAGTTGGGTTGAGAAAAAGCTTCTAAAAAGAGAAGGATGAGGGAAAAAGCAATGTAACCTCACTGTATTGCTTGAATTCACCTCTGGAGTAAAGAGATCCCCTGTTTGAATTAAACATTTCAATGGGTCTTCTCTGTTCAAAATTAAAATCAAGCTTCTATTCAGGACTGTTCAATAGGATTCTAACTGCTTGCATAATAATATAAAAAGATTTCTTTATTGTGTGCCTGGTAATAGGTAACATCTTTCAAATGTGTTTGCCTTTAGGAGCTTTTCCACCTTGATATAGATTTGTATTTCACTGCCCACGCAAATTGTTATTAGAAGCAATTATATTCTAAGAGATGAGGAGCAGATCCATAGGAAATGGCTTATCTTGAACACATATTACTGGGGCACATAAGAGTTTACCAGACAGGTAAAGTCAAATCACTCTAGCCTTTTCTGCTATATTCCTTATATGGTGCTCAAAATTTTGAATAATTCAGGCTTTTCAAAATGCATTACTGACAGCATTTTTTAAGGCAGATTGGTCTCTCCATCCCCAAAGAAATGACCATTTGATCTGTCAAGTAGGGCACAATTACAATTTAGGGTTATGATGATTTGATGGGAGACGTGTTTGGTAATGAAGGAATATATGTACGAGCAGAAGAATTTGATAAAGAAGGAATACATGAAAGCAGACTGCAAACAGATTTAAGGGGTTTGAGGAAGGTTTCTCAGAGGAACTGACTTTCAAACTGAGGGTCTAGTGTAACAGGGGGAAAAAGATAGAGGAAGAGGGTGTGGACACTACCAGCGGAGGTGACAGTGCACACGCAAGTCCCCAGACGAGTGTGACTATAATGCTGTGCAAGTGAGAACAGGTAAGGCCATGAATCTGGATCACAAATGTGGGAAAGGTACTATCAAAAATTGCAGCTGCCAAGATGAGAAGGGCTAGTATCAGAGAATCTCTGTAGGCATGTAGCATGCTACGTTTGAGAATTTATATCTCATATATTTATTATTGGTAATAATGTTTAAATTGCCTTGATAGACAAGTCACACTTCAGAGACTGTAATAATTTTGCTTGCCATAAGATGTATTTCATGTCAAAAAAAGATCAGGATGTTTGTAAGAAAATAATTTATTCAAAGGGATAACTGCAAATGGTGTTTGGGGGCACATTATTACAGCATGGAGAATGCATTGACCGTGAGATCTGTAAACCTTTCAAAGCTAAGACAAAAGGGGCTTTTTTAAATAGGGAGGAGTTGGACAAAATTAGAAACATGGATGTGGAGAAGTGGGATGATAGAATGATACTAAAAGCAATAATACTAAATTCATCAGGTAATATTTTTCCTGGAGAAGTCAGTTGCTGTTCTGGAGGGGCTGTTGAAGAGAAGCTGTATGCTGGAGTAGGGGGGTCAACCTGGAGGGAGGAGAAAAGCTTATTTAGAGTTTAGTCAAGTCAAGGTAACAGGTATTTTATCCAGACTGACTGGTATGTCCCAACATTTTAACTAATCATTTATGTGGCAAAGAAGGTAATTTAGAGGATCTGTGTCTAGGCTTCTCATTGGTAAACAACAGAAGCATTCTTGACCCCATCAATCATGGGAAAGAATGATTCCTGCTATAATCCATTTCTGGAGAAAAAAAAAAAAAAAGAGATGGGGGGATTTATTCAAATGTCAATGTTTTCCAGGATCACAGGCTTGATAAACTTCAACACTCTAATTTCTATGTTGGTGGGATTGGGGAAGAAGAGACAGACAAAATGTGACAAATGAAAACAAAAACAAAATTTTTAGGGGTCTAGATTGGAAGCTCCTGCATTTAGGTGACACATCAGCGTTGTGAATTTCACAAAATAACAGAATAAATAGATCCAATTTCTTAAGAGAATCAAAGGACAAATTTATCAGTAGCATAGAATTCTACAATGTAAAAAGAATGATTCTGCAAAATGAAAACCACTGGAAATGTAAGCCTTTCAAACAATAAAGTTGTGTTTAACAGGAAAACAAGATGAAGTTTAAGACTTTAGAGATAAAACAAATGTGGCTTATAGAAAGAGCAGTGTAAGGCCCCGGGAATGGTTTGCTGAATGAAGACAAGTGTGTTGAATGGGTTATATAATAGGACATTGACTTTGTCAAGAATGTCTGTTGGGCTAGGCTAGGATATAAGCTGAGATAGCAGACAGCCCTAGTGCCTTCAGATAATAAAGGTTTATTTCCTGTTCCTGTTGTGTCTACCATGGTTTAGCAGGGGGGCTCTGTTCACATAGCCTCTTAAGTACGCAGGCTGATGGAGCAGCAGCCCTCAATGGTTAGTGAATGTCAGAGGGATATTCCAGTTCAGAAGTGACACAATTCACTTCAATGTATAAGTCCTGGTTCTCAAATGGCCTCACCCCACAGTTGAGAGTTTAAATTTAAATGAATCAAAATAAAGGTAAAAGTTTATTTCTTCAGGATTCTTCCAAACCTTTATGTCTCTGAATTTCTGAATTCTTTCTGTTTTCTTTCATTCTGCTTGCTAACATACATACACTATCTGGGATCATCTCTTTGTAGCAATTTGTCAACTATAGCCAACATATACTACTAGCATTCTGTTTCTCAATGGCTTTTGTAGATCTGTAAGTTCATAAACACATTTCCTGTCATATATTTATAACAGGTGAAAATTTAACTGTTTCGTCACTACTTAGTAAGAATTATCATCCTTCCAGATTACTATAACAGTTTCCTACACCTGCAGCCAGCTCACAAGCCAATACTACATACGTTAATTCGATTGTCTTGTTTTCTAAATTACATAACAACTTTTACATTATTCAGTGGCAGAATAGGCTAATTTATGCAGCCTAATCAATGTATCCATATCTCAGTGGTTTAAAAAACAAAGGTTAATACTGCACTCACACTACCAGTCCTTGACAAGTCTGCGTACATGCAATGTTTTTCATAATCATTTAGGGATCTAGGCTGAAGCAGTATTCACCATCTCAAATATTGTTTGGTTACCAATGGAAAAGAATATGCTAGCAAGGGTCCCCAGCCTCTGGTATTTAATGCCTGACAATCTGAGGTGTGTTAGGTAAAGACGACCAGGACCCCGAAAAGAGTGTCTAACAGGCGTTTTAATGGTGAAGCGCTCCCGGGCGGGGTTCCCGGACCCAAACGAGGCAGGTCGAGGAAGTCTGCGCCCGGACCATGTTGCAGGTGGCTTTTATTTGCTCCTTGTGAGGGACGGTCAGGCTAGATGGACGGGGTTTCAGATAGGTCGCCAGGCCGAGGCGTTGCAGGCTGACAGGTCCTTCTATATGGCTGGAGTGGGGCGGCTTTAGCTGGCGAAGTGTCCTGTCATTGGTCCCCGGGATCTGGGAGGCTCCTTCCGTTAGAGACCTCCCCCGCCAGCGGGGGAGAGACAGGGTGGCCCATCGTGGCCCCCGGGGCCGACCTTACAAGGTGGAGATGATGTAATAATGATAGAAATAAAGTACGCAATAAATATAACGCACCTGAATCATCCTGAAACCATCTCCCCTCCCCAAGTCTGTGGAAAAATTGTATTCCATGAAACTGGTCCCTTGTGCCAAAAAGGCTGGGGACCACTGTGTTAAGGATCTCAAACCAGCAATTAAATTCTCTAAGAAGAGACAGAGATCACTATTCACAGCTCTGGTCAGAACAAGAGGGACTGGCAAGTGATCCTAACATGTGCCCAGAAGGAGAGCCAGAAATACTTGGTGATTAATGTTAATGACAACAGTGAAATTTGTGATAATAGAATTCAAGAGAAGGGAACTATAAGAGAGATGTACAAGACCTGGCTTACTATGGGAAAATGATTAGGAGGGTAGACATTGGAATAGACCAGATGAGATAAGCTTCAAAAGCATGATAGTGCTTTACCGAAGAGCAGAGGAAGGTTTGAAAATGGCATTAAATGACAAAGGTAATGTTGACTTCTTCCTCACCTCAACACACTCCTGACCAGGTTACTCTGATAGCGTGGGTGAGTACCCTCTATTAAAGAGGGCTGTTAATGTAAGTCATAGCTTTAGGGGACTTTCCTGGTGGCTCAGACGGTAAAACGTCTGCCTATACAATGCGGGAGACCCAGGTTCGATCCCTGGGTCTCTTCGATCTGTTTTCCTTACTGGAATGTGAGCCCTACAAAGGTAGTTATTATATATATATCACTGATATATCTTAGAAACATTAAGTGTGGTAGGCGCATCCTAATTGCTTATGAGATGAATTAAGTCATTTTAACATCTGTTTACCTCTCTTTCTGCCAACCAGACTTCATCTGGGAACAAGACCTCAGCCTTATTTACCTTACTTTTCAGCTAAAGGGCTAAAGATCAGGAGACAAATTTAAAACGATGTGTAAAGTATGTGACATACTTGCCATTTTGAATATTTGCAGAAGAGATTTTTGTAAAGTGTAATATTTTTAAAGTAATACACTAATTTCAATCTTTCAGTAAAATTGAAACCTAGGACATTTTTATAAACCTGAAAGTGTAATTTATCTTTTATTTAAGATAGAGATGTTACACAGGAGACAGCACAATTGAATCACCCAATTTACATTCAGTTATTTACACATGCAAGACAGCTCACATTTGTCAAATTACCTGTACAAATTTGTAATTCTGATTTATTTGTTTTCATTGTTTTGTGTACCTGCTCAAGAATATAATGTGCACTTGAGAAATTTCCAGAAAATCTTAATTCAGGTATTTAATCACATATTTTTTAAGTAAACACTGGTCTTTTTAGTTTTTGCTCTCACTCCCCTTTTTCCGTCTTTCCTGCTTTCCTTCCTTCTGTCCATCTTTCTCTTTCAGTCCACACAAACACAGCTAATTAATTTTGGACAAAGAATCAACAGAAATGTAAAGTAAATGGGCTAAATAGACATTTCTCCAAAGAAGACATACAGATGGCTAACAAACACATGAAAAGATGCTCAGCATCACTCATTATCAGAGAAATGCAAATCCAAACCACAATGAGGAACCATTTCACGCCAGTCAGAATGGCTGTTATCCAAAAGTCTACAAGCAATAAATGCGAGAGAGGGTGTGGAGAAAAGGCAACCCTCTTACACTGTTGGTGGGAATGCAAACTAGTACAGCCACTATGGAAAACAGTTTGGAGATTCCTTAAAAAACTGGAAATAGAACTGCCTTATAACCCAGCAATCACACTGCTGGGCATACCCACCTAGGAAACCAGATTGAAAGAGACACGTGTACCCCAATGTTTATAATAGCCAGGACATGGAAGCAACCTAGATGTCCATCAGCAGATGAATGGATAAGAAAGCTGTGGTACATATACACAAAGGAGCATTACTCAGCCATTAAAAATAATGCATTTGAATCAGTTCTAATGAGATGGATGAAACTGGAGCCAATTATACAGAGTGAAGTAATCCAGAAAGAAAAACACCAATACAGTATCAGTTCAGTTCAGTTCAGTTCAGTTGCTCAGTCATGTCCGACTCTTATACTAACACATATATATGGAATTTAGAAAGACGGTAACGATAAACCTGTATGTGAGAGAGCAAAAGAGACACAGATGTATAGCACAGTCTTTTGAACTCTGTGGGAGAGGGAGAAGGTGGGATGATTTGGGAGAATGGCATTGAATCATGTGTAATATCATATAAGAAATGAATTCCAGTCCAGGTTTGATGCAGGATACAGGATGCTTGGGGCTGTTACACTGGGATGACCCAGAGGGATGGTATGGGAAGGGAGGTGGGAGGGGGGTCCAGGATGGGGAACACATATACACCCATGGTGGATTCATGTTGATGTATGGCAAAACCAATACAATATTGTAAAGTAAAAAAAAATAATAATAATAAAAATAAAAAATAAAGTAAAAAGGATAGTAGTTTAAACAACCCTGAAATATCTGGACATTTATTTGAAAAAATAAAAAGAAATTCAATCTGTTTCTCAAACCTACACTTCAAACTTTATACAAAATTAATTCAAATAAGATTATAAATCTAAATGCAGAACACATAATTATAAAACTTCTGGCAGAAAACACACCAGGAAAATCTTTGTGACATTGGTTATATTGATACAAAGTGCTTTAAGGTACAACAACTAAAGGATGCTATACATAAAATAAAAACTGAGAAAATGCTCTGTAAAAGAATCTGGAGAACCAAAATATTAAAACACATATTAGAAAGAAATATTTGCTAATCACATCTTATAAATGACTTGTATCTAGAATATATAATGAAGTCTCAAAACAACAATAAGAAAAAAAGTCACATTTGACCAAAAACTTCATGAGAGAAGATAAACAGATGGCAATTAAAAAGATGCTCAATATCATTAGTCTTCAGGGAAATAAGTTACAACCATGGAAAAATTCCACTTAACATCCATTTAGAATGAGGGTGAAAAACTCACTGTACCAAGAACAAAGGGCTAGAAGAGAATTCAAAACTGGAAATATCACATATGACTGGACTTCACAGGTGTTTAGTGGTAAAGAATCTGCCGGTTAATGCAGGAGTCATGGGTTTAATCCCTGGGTCAGGATGATCTCTGTGAAAAGGGAATGGCAACACACTCCAGGATTCTTGCCTGGGGAATCCTCCATAGACAAGAGAAGTCTTATGGGCCACAAAGATTTGGACATGATTGAGCAACTGAGCACACATATGGTGGTGGTTTAGTCGTTAGGTCATGTTCGACTCTTGGGACCCCATGGACTATAGCCTGCAAGGCTCCTCTGTCCATGGGATTCTCCAGGCAAGAATACTGGAGTGTGTTGCCATTTCCCTCTTCAGGGGATCTTTGCCACCTAGGAATCAAAGCCAGGTCTCCTGCCTTGCAGGCAGATTCTTTACCGACTGAACTACAAGCACACATAATTGGCTAATATACAAAATGATACAGCCATTGGGAATAAACTATGGTAGTTTCTTATAGTTACACATGCACTTCCTATGCTTTTCAGCCACCTTACTCCTATATATTTATCCAAGGGAAATAAAATTGTATATTCACAAAGATACTTGTATCTGTATTACAGCTTTGGTTAAATCACCAATATCTGAAAACAATCCAAATGCTTGTCATCTGAGGAATGGATAAACAAATGGTGGTTTATCAATAAAGAAATGCTATTCAGTAATAGAAAGGAACAAACTGTTCATACACAAAAATTATCCATAGTCATAGATTGCAGGTGTACTTAAGAGTGATTTTCAAAACTCATCATGGGTTCAAGGATCTTAACTGCTATGGGAATGGGATTGTATAATATCAATTAATGAATATAAAGTGTCACAATACACTCAATAATATATAACTCTATGGTAAGGTGCTAATCCTTTTAATCCCTAATTTAAAAATTCAGAAATAGATATTTCAATTTTCATAACTCTCCAGAATAGCGATCATAGAAAAAGCAAGAGAATTCCAGAAAAACATCTACTTCTGCTTCATTGAATACCCTAAAACCTTTGACTGTGTGGATCATAACAAACTGAAAAATTCTTAAAGAGATGGGAATACCAGACCACCTTACCCCTTTCCTGGGAAATCTGTATACAGGTCAAGAAGCAACAGAGAAAACCAGACATGGAATAATGAACTGGTTCCAAACTGGTAAAGAAGTATGGCAAAGCTGTATACTGTCACCCTGCTTATGTAACGTATATGCAGAATACATCATGCAAAATGCCAGGCTGGATGAAGCACAAGCTGGAATCAAGACTGCCAGGAGAAATATCAAATAACTTCAGATATGCAGATGACATCACCCTTATGACAGAAAGTGAAGAAGAACTAAAGAGCCTCTTGATGAAAGTAAAAGAGGAGAGTGAAAAATCTGGCTTGAAACTCAACATTCAAAATACAAAGATCATGGCATCTGGTTTATTACTTCATGGCAAATAGATGAGGAAACAATCGAAACAGTGACAGACTTTATTTTCTTGGGCTACAAAATCACTGCAGATAGTGGCTGAATCCATGAAATTAAAAGACGCTTGCTCCTTGGAAGAAAAGCTATGACCAACCTAGATGGCATATTAAAAGGCAGAGCCATTACTTTGCAAAAGCTATGATTTTTCGAGTAGCCATGTATGGATGTGAGAGTTGGACCATAAAGAAAGCTGAGCACTGTAATTTATGTTTTTGAACTGTGGTATTGGAGAAGACTCTTGAGAGTCCCTTGGGCTGTAAAGAGATCAAACCAGTCAATCCTAATGGAAATCAGTCCTGAATGTTCATCGCAAGGACTAATGCTGAAGATGAAGCTCCAATACTATGGACAACTGATGAGAAGAACTGACTCAGGAGAAAAGACCCTGATACTGGGAAAGACTGAAGGCAGGAGGAGAAGGGGATGACAGAGGATGAGGTGGTTGGATGACATCACATGAGCTTGAGCAAGCTCTGGGAGTTGGTGATGGACAAGGGGGCTTGGCGTGCTACATTCTGTAGGGTTGCAGAGTCGGACACAACTGAGCAATTGAACTGAACTGATAACATTAAACAACAGCATAGATAAACATGAAAACTAAGCACTTCATCCATGTCACACATCAGAAGTGGCTGATATCCTTGGTTAATCTCCAATTATCTTCCAGAATATAATCAACACCATGATAGTCATAATACCTCACCCTTAAAAATCCCTAAATTGCTGCCCTCTTAGAAGTAGACTTACTTGTACCCTCATTAACAGAACAGTAAGAAATATACAGTACTAGGTATGAGGTTCTGTGAAGAGGCATTAACATTATCCAAAGTAATATATATATTGTCTTTGTGCACAAAATTTATTTTCTCTTTTTAAAATGCAAAAGATGAGGTTCAGATTTTATCTCGGTCAAAACCACATAGCTAGTAATTGCTGGAGCTTAAAATCTCCTTTTTTTTTGGGTCTATATCTCAGAGACTATCTCTGGAGAAGGCAATGGCAACCCACTCCAGTATTCTTGCCTGGAAAATCCCATGGATGGAGGAGCCTGGTAGGCTGTAGTCCATAGGGTTGCACAGAGTCGGACACGACTGAAGTGACTTAGCAGCAGCAGAGATTATCTCCCTCCAATTTGAAGACTTTTAAGAAGTATCTGCATAATGACCAAGCAGATTGATTTTTGCCAAGTTCATATAACCTAGTGGAGGGGGGCACAGCAGAGAAGGATGAAAGAAACTTCTGGCAATCTNTAAGGTTAACATGAAGAGCGGAGGGGAAGAGTTAGTGAGTTTGGGATAAACATGTGCACGCTGCTATATTTACAATGGATAACCAACATGGATCTACTGTATAGCACAGGGAACTCTGTTCAATATTCTGCAGCAACCTAAATGAGAAAGGAATTTGAAAAAGAATAGATACCTGTATATGTATAACTGAATCACTTTGTGATATACTCCAAACTAATACCACATTGTTAATAAACTATATGCTAGTATAAAGTAAAAATTTTAAAGAAGAACTATTAATACCAAGTATAGGTGAAGATGTGGAGGAACTTAAACTCTCATACACTGCTGGTGGGAAAAGAAAATGGTACCACCACTTTGCTAAGCAGTTTGGCAATTCTTTTAAGGAATTATCTATCTTAATGCTTTTTAAAAATTTTTATTGGAGGATAATTGCTTTACAGTGTTGATTTCTGCCATACAACAATGTCAATCAGTCATCACATATCTATGTCTCCTCCCTGTTGAACACTCCCTCCCACTTTCCACCCCATCCCACCCCTCTAGGTTGCCACAGAGCATCAGGTTGAGCTGCCTGTGTTATATAGCAACTTCTCACTAGCTATCTATTTTATAAAGTTAAATATATACTTAGTATGTAACTGAATAATCCTGCTTCTTGGTCTTTATCCAAAAGAAATGAAAACACACTTCTATGCAAAGAACTGTAGCAAACAATGATAGCAGTTTTATTAATAAGATCCGCCAAATTAAAAAAAAAATCCCAAAAGTCCATTAATAAATAAATGGGAAAACAAAATGCAGTATATCACAGTGAAATATATATTTCACTTTAAATAAAAAGGATTGAACTGTGACATACGCAGAACACAGATGGAACTCAAAATAATTATGCTGAGTGAAAGAGATGAAGTACAAAGGACTATAGAGACTACAGCTTAATTTATATGAAATTCTAGAAGAGGTAAAACTATAATGACAGAAATCAAGGGAGTGGTTGCCAGGGGCTGGGGGTGGGGAAAAGTGATTGAAGAGATACTGAAGACTGTTGGGTAACAGGACTGTCTCCTGTCTTGATGACTGTGGTAGTTACACAACCATACACATATGTCATTATACTGTACAATAAAAATTGGTAGATTTGATTATATGTAAATTATACACTGTAAATTTTATTGTAAAGATTATTTTGGAAAGAAAGAAGGAAGGAGGTGAAAGAGGTAGGAAGGAGAGAAGAGAAAAAGAAAAATACTGTCAGGCCAGATTAAAGCTGGTTAATGTCATACCAATATGACAATAAATATGGCAATAAAAGCATAACCACTGGGGCTATATTCTTTTGCCAGACAGAAGTCTACAGCTAAGCATGTAAAGGAAGGAAGGAAGAAAGAAAGAAAATTCAATACCTATCATAATTCAGAAATTGGACTACTGTACTCCTGGGTTTATACCCACTTAAAGGTGCACACATGTGTACTAAAAGGCAAGTTCAGTGATGTTCACAGCAGTTTTATTTGCAAGAGCTCCAAACTGAAAACAACCAAAATGTCCACCAATAGTAAAATGACTTGCAACAAATCAGACAATGGGTTTTTATACAGTAGTTGAAAAAAGCAAGTGATGGTGACATGTGATATCCTAATGAATTTCATAGAGATAATGTTGAGCTCAAGAAGTCATATGCAAAAAATATATGTGATAGAATTCCATCCATAGGGATCTCGAAAAGGGAAAACTAATCCGTGGTGACTGAAGTCAGAGTAGCAGCCTCCTTGGGGAAGACATGAGGTGGGGCGGTGGACAGGGGACATCTGGGGTCAGGAAATGCTGAATAGATGGATCTAGGTAGTGGTTGCACAGTGTATACTTGAGTAAAAATTTAGTAAGCTGGATACTCCAGATTTCTAAACTTATTGAATTTAAGTTATGCCTCAGTGGAGAGACAATTATTTTAAAGACATACCAGAAGATCAAACCAGTTAATCCTAAAAGAAATCAACCCTGAATATTCATTTCAAGGACTGTGCTGAAGCTGAAGCTCCAATACTTTGGCCGCCTGAGGCAAAGAGCTGACTTATTGGAAAAGACTCTGATGCTAAGAAAGACTGAGGGTAGGAGGAGAAGCGGGTAACAAAGGATAAGATGGTTGGGTGATATCACCGACTCAATGGACATGAGTTTGAGCAAACTCCAGAAGACAGAGAAAGACAGGGAAGGCTGGTGTGCTGCAGTCCATGGGGTTGCAAAGAGTCGGACTCGACTTAACGACTGAACAACGACAAAAATACTCAGTGCTTATTCATTTCAGTTCCTGATTTCAGACTTGGCAGATGCACAGACCAGCTAGGTTGGGTTTTTATCTGTTGTTTATGAAAACAAGGAACTTGGTAGTATGAAGCATGGGCATTCTGAGCCTCCCTGTGAGTGAAGATTTGTCTGAGAACTGTCTTGATGGTTTGGAAAACTACTATATAGGCAATCCCATGTGTTCACATAGACTATGTTAATTATAACTTTCTTATCTGTTCATCGGGTCAGATTTCTCAACCACTCTCTCTGGGGCACCTGGAGCCTTGAGAAGACCTAATTGCCATCTCCCTGTCTGAAGACCTATTAAAAAGTGCTTGAAGCAAACAGCGTGAGCTGCAGGAGGAGTGGCAGCTGTTCATTTTACAACTCTCAGAGGGCCAGGGCCCCTTTCTGCTTCTGTCTGGTAACTCTGGGTTCCCAGGTGGGTGAGCGAGCTTACTGTAGTCAGGAGCCCTCTTTGCTGCTTTTCTATTGAAGAAAATTTTTATTGAAGGTGGGTGAGCTCTCCTTCACCTGGACAGAGGGGAAACTCAGAGCTCACAGGCTAACCTCAGCCTCACTGTACAAACCCAGGGGCTGGTCACTTAACATCTTTAAACCTCATCCCAAAGATGTTAGGAGACATATTGTATGTTCAGAGATAGGAAGATGCAACATTCTGAACATGTCAGTTCTCCCCACACCAGTCTAAGGATTCAATGCAATCTCAGTAAGTTCCCAGAACTAATATTGTTAGTTTTTGTTTTGTTTTGTTTTTTCATAAAACTGGGGTTGCAAAGAGTCAGACACGACTGAGCACGCACGCACACACACACACACACACACACACAGAAAACTTGACAAGATAATTTTAAGGACTATATGACTGTCCAAAGGGCTAAAAATAGCCAAGACATTCCTGAAAAAGACTAGGTTGGGGGTAATTTGATATCGGGAATTATCATGAAGTTATATGACAAATGAAACAAACTAGACACCAGCACCAGATGTACTATGTGGACATGATGTGACCTGGTGACGTTGCAGACGACAGGGGAGGAAGTGCTGGACTGGGGCCACGGGCTATCCAAACAGAAAAAAAGAAAGCTGAATTCTCTCCTCCTCCATATATTCTGGACTCTGTGTAAATTCCAGAGGCACTGAGGACTTACAGGTGAAAGGCAAGAGGATTTCTTCAACAAGAGAGAAGAGAAAGTACTGACTATAAAAGGGAAAGATTAATAAACCTGACTACATTAAAATTAAGAACTCTGTTCATCAAAAGATGTTAATGAAAAGTGAAACTATCTCCTCCAAAATCTTGGGAGGAGATATTTGGAACATTAATAACAAATAAAAGACTAGTGTCTGAAGTGTATGTTAGTCGCTCATCCGTGTCTGACTCTTTGGGACCCCATGGACTGTAGCCCACCAGACTCCTCTGTCCATGGGATTTTCCAGGCAAGAAAACGGGAGTGGGAAGCTATTCCCTTCTCCAGGGGATCTTCCCAACCCAGGGATCAAACCTGGGTCTCCTCTGCAAGGAGATTCAACCAGTCCATTCTAAAGGAGATCAGCCCTGGGTGTTCTTTGGAAGGAATGATGCTAAAGCTGAAACTCCAGTACTTTGGCCACCTCATACGAAGAGTTGACTCATTGGAAAAGACTCTGATGCTGGGAGGGATTAGGGGCAGGAGGAAAAGGGGACGACAGAGGATGAAATGGCTGGATGGTATCACAGACTCGATGGACGTGAGTTTGAGTGAACTCCGGGAGTTGGTGATAGATAGGCAGGCCTGGCGTGCTGCAATTCATGGGGTTGCAAAGAGTGGGACACGAGTGAGTGACTGAACTGAACTGAATCAAAGAATATATTCAAGCGGCCAATAGGTACAAAGCAAAATAAATAAAACCAAATAAGATACAATTACTCATTTTTACAATTGACTAAAATTAAAATGCTGGCAATACTCAGAAATATTATATGATATCACTTATATGTGGAATATAAACAAATGATACAAATGAACTTATTTATGAAACAGACTCATAGAACTTAAGGTTAACATGAAGAGTGGAGGGGAAGAGTTAGTGAGTTTGGGATAAACATGTGCACGCTGCTATATTTACAATGGATAACCAACATGGATCTACTGTATAGCACAGGGAACTCTGTTCAATATTCTGCAGCAACCTAAATGAGAAAGGAATTTGAAAAAGAATAGATACCTGTATATGTATAACTGAATCACTTTGTGATATACTCCAAACTAATACCACATTGTTAATAAACTATATGCTAGTATAAAGTAAAAATTTTAAAGAAGAACTATTAATACCAAGTATAGGTGAAGATGTGGAGGAACTTAAACTCTCATACACTGCTGGTGGGAAAAGAAAATGGTACCACCACTTTGCTAAGCAGTTTGGCAATTCTTTTAAGGAATTATCTATCTTAATGCTTTTTAAAAATTTTTATTGGAAGATAATTGCTTTACAGTGTTGATTTCTGCCATACAACAATGTCAATCAGTCATCACATATCTATGTCTCCTCCCTGTTGAACACTCCCTCCCACTTTCCACCCCATCCCACCCCTCTAGGTTGCCACAGAGCATCAGGTTGAGCTGCCTGTGTTATATAGCAACTTCTCACTAGCTATCTATTTTATAAAGTTAAATATATACTTAGTATGTAACTGAATAATCCTGCTTCTTGGTCTTTATCCAAAAGAAATGAAAACACACTTCTATGCAAAGAACTGTAGCAAACAATGATAGCAGTTTTATTAATACGATCCGCCAAATTTAAAAAAAAATCCCAAAAGTCCATTAATAAATAAATGGGAAAATAAAATGCAGTATATCACAGTGAAATATATATTTCACTTTAAATAAAAAGGATTGAACTGTGACATATGCAGAACACAGATGGAACTCAAAATAATTATGCTGAGTGAAAGAGATGAAGTACAAAGGACTATAGAGACTACAGCTTAATTTATATGAAATTCTAGAAGAGGTAAAACTATAATGACAGAAATCAAGGGAGTGGTTGCCAGGGGCTGGGGGTGGGGAAAAGTGATTGAAGAGATACTGAAGACTGTTGGGTAACAGGACTGTCTCCTGTCTTGATGACTGTGGTAGTTACACAACCATACACATATGTCATTATACTGTACAATAAAAATTGGTAGATTTGATTATATGTAAATTATACACTGTAAATTTTATTGTAAAGATGATTTTGGAAAGAAAGAAGGAAGGAAGTGAAAGAGGTAGGAAGGAGAGAAGAGAAAAAGAAAAATGCTGTCAGGCCAGATTAAAGCTGGTTAATGTCATACCAATATGACAATAAATATGGCAATAAAAGCATAACCACTGGGGCTACATTCTTTTGCCAGACAGAAGTCTACAGCTAAGCATGTAAAGGAAGGAAGGAAGAAAGAAAGAAAATTCAATACCTATCATAATTCAGAAATTGGACTACTGTACTCCTGGGTTTATACCCACTTAAAGGTGCACACATGTGTACTAAAAGGCAAGTTCAGTGATGTTCACAGCAGTTTTATTTGCAAGAGCTCCAAACTGAAAACAACCAAAATGTCCACCAATAGTAAAATGACTTGCAACAAATCAGACAATGGGTTTTTATACAGTAGTTGAAAAAAGCAAGTGATGGTGACATGTGATATCCTAATGAATTTCATAGACGTAATGTTGAGCTCAAGAAGTCATATGCAAAAAATATATGTGATAAAATTCCATCCATAGGGATCTCGAACAGGGAAAACTAATCCGTGGTGATTGAAGTCAGAGTAGCAGCCTCCTTGGGGAAGACATGAGGTGGGGCGGTGGACAGGGGACATCTGGGGTCAGGAAATGCTGAATAGATGGATCTAGGTAGTGGCTGCACAGTGTATACTTGAGTAAAAATTTAGTAAGCTGGATACTCCAGATTTCTAAACTTATTGAATTTAAGTTATGCCTCAGTGGAGAGACAATTATTTTAAAGACATACCAGAAGATCAAACCAGTTAATCCTAAAAGAAATCAACCCTGAATATTCATTTCAAGGACTGTGCTGAAGCTGAAGCTCCAATACTTTGGCCGCCTGAGGCAAAGAGCTGACTTATTGGAAAAGACTCTGATGCTAAGAAAGACTGAGGGTAGGAGGAGAAGCGGGTAACAAAGGATAAGATGGTTGGGTGACATCACTGACTCAGTGGACATGAGTTTGAGCAAACTCCAGAAGACAGAGAAAGACAGGGAAGGCTGGTGTGCTGCAGTCCATGGGGTTGCAAAGAGTCGGACTCGACTTAACGACTGAACAACGACAAAAATACTCAGTGCTTATTCATTTCAGTTCCTGATTTCAGACTTGGCAGATGCACAGACCAGCTAGGTTGGGTTTTTATCTGTTGTTTATGAAAACAAGGAACTTGGTAGTATGAAGCATGGGCATTCTGAGCCTCCCTGTGAGTGAAGATTTGTCTGAGAACTGTCTTGATGGTTTGGAAAACTACTATATAGGCAATCCCATGTGTTCACATAGACTATGTTAATTATAACTTTCTTATCTGTTCATCGGGTCAGATTTCTCAACCACTCTCTCTGGGGCACCTGGAGCCTTGAGAAGACCTAATTGCCATCTCCCTGTCTGAAGACCTATTAAAAAGTGCTTGAAGCAAACAGCGTGAGCTGCAGGGGGAGTGGCAGCTGCTCATTTTACAACTCTCAGAGGGCCAGGGCCCCTTTCTGCTTCTGTCTAGTAACTCTGGGTTCCCAGGTGGGTGAGCGAGCTTACTGTAGTCAGGAGCCCTCTTTGCTGTTTTTCTATTGAAGAAAATTTTTATTGAAGGTGGGTGAGCTCTCCTTCACCTGGACAGAGGGGAAACTCAGAGCTCACAGGCTTACCTCAGCCTCACTGTACAAACCCAGGGGCTGGTCACCTAACATCTTTAAACCTCATCCCAAAGATGTTAGGAGACATATTGTATGTTCAGAGATAGGAAGACGCAACATTCTGAACATGTCAGTTCTCCCCACACCAGTCTAGGGATTCAATGCAATCTCAGTAAGTTCCCAGAACTAATATTGTTAGCTTTTGTTTTGTTTTGTTTTTTCACAAAACTGGGGTTGCAAAGAGTCAGACACGACTGAGCACGCACGCACACACACGCACACAGAGAAAACTTGACAAGATAATTTTAAGGACTATATGACTGTCCAAAGGGCTAAAAATAGCCAAGACATTCCTGAAAAAGACTAGGTTGGGGGTAATTTGATATCGGGAATTATCATGAAGTTATATGACAAATGAAACAAACTAGACACCAGCACCAGATGTACTATGTGGACATGATGTGACCTGGTGACGTTGCAGACGACAGGGGAGGAAGTGCTGGACTGGGGCCACGGGCTATCCAAACAGAAAAAAAGAAAACTGAATTCTCTCCTCCTCCATATATTCTGGACTCTGTGTAAATTCCAGAGGCACTGAGGACTTACAGGTGAAAGGCAAGAGGATTTCTTCAACAAGAGAGAAGAGAAAGTACTGACTATAAAAGGGAAAGATTAATAAACCTGACTACATTAAAATTAAGAACTCTGTTCATCAAAAGATGTTAATGAAAAGTGAAACTATCTCCTCCAAAATCCTGGGAGGAGATATTTGGAACATTAATAACAAATAAAAGACTAGTGTCTGAAGTGTATGTTAGTCGCTCATCCGTGTCTGACTCTTTGGGACCCCATGGACTGTAGCCCACCAGACTCCTCTGTCCATGGGATTTTCCAGGCAAGAAAACGGGAGTGGGAAGCTATTCCCTTCTCCAGGGGATCTTCCCAACCCAGGGATCAAACCTGGGTCTCCCGCATTGCAGGCAGATTCTTTACCATCTAAGCCACCAGCAAAGCCCAGAATATATAAAGAGCTCCTGCTAATGGATAAAAGAAAGACAACACAGCAGAGACTGAGCAAAAACCATGAATAGGCATTTCTCAGAAGAGGGAGAAATTACCAGCCCGTTATAATCAGGGAAATGCAGCACAAGAACCCAGCAGCACACCATTTTAGAAAAAAATGCTGTTTTGGGCAAGACATGACTCAAAAGGAACTTCTATGTTAATGCATTCCTTTTTTTTTTTTTTTAAACTTGATGCAGACTCTTGGGAAAAACCATTTGATGGTTTCCAAAATTGAGGGTTTGGATATTTGTGGCACAGCAATTCCACTTCTAAGTACACATGCTAGAGCAGGGTCAGCAAACCATGGCTCACAGGCGACTATTTGTTTATTTGTTTTGTTTTTGCTAAATAAAATTTTATTGGAAATCAGCCATCTCATCTGCATGGCCTGTGCCTACTTTTACCCTAAGACAGCCGAGCTGAGTGGCTGTAATAGGGACCATAAGGCCCAAAACCTAAAATATTTACTAACTAGCCTTTTACAAAGTTTGCCAACCCTTACCTAGAGACATTTTTACAGCCTCATCTTGCTTTTGCCTATCACATTTTTTCCCTGCCCTGGGTCTTTGCTGCTGCACACGAGCTTTCTCTAGTGCTGCGTGAGCTTCTCCTTGCGACGGCTTCTCTGGTTGGGGAGCAGGGGCTATAGGGCACAGGCTCAGTGGCACATGGGCGTAGCTGCTCCGAGGCATGTGCGTTCTTCCTGGACCAGGGATCGAACCGGTGTCTCTTGGATGCAAGGCAGATGCTTAACTGCTGGGCCACCAGGGAAGCCCCAACATTTTTTATGGACTTTATTTTTCAAAACAGTTTAAAATTTACAGGGAAGCTGAGAAAATAGTACAGAGAACTCTCACATGCTCCTGCACCTCGTTTCCCCTATTATTAGTGTCTTACATTAGTGTGCAGCTACACGTTCATACATTGATATGAACTGAAAGTGAAAGTTGCTCAGTTGTGTCCGACTCTTTCAACCCTGTGGACTATACAGTCCATGGAATTCTCCAGGCCAAAATACTGGAGTGGGTAGCCTTTCTCTTCTCCAGGGGNTCTTACATTAGTGTGCAGCTACACGTTCATACATTGATATGAACTGAAAGTGAAAGTTGCTCAGTTGTGTCCGACTCTTTCAACCCTGTGGACTATACAGTCCATGGAATTCTCCAGGCCAAAATACTGGAGTGGGTAGCCTTTCTCTTCTCCAGGGGATCTTCCCAACCCAGGGATTGAACCCAAGTTTCCCGCATGGCAGGAGGATTCTTTACCAGTTGAGCCACAAGGGAAGCCCCAAAACGAACTAAGGTGTTTACTTTATTCACAGTTCCTTAGCTGTGATTCACTGTCTTTTTCTCTTCCAGGGTCCCTCTCAGGATGCCTCTTTACAGTAACTATCATGTCTCCTTAGGCTCCTTTTGGCTGTTTCAGGTGGACACCAAAGGGACTCGGTCATACATACATATGTATCCATTTTTCCCCAAACTCTCCTCCCATTCAGGCTGCCACATAACATTGAGCAGATTTCCCTGGGCTATACAGTAGGTCCTTGTTGGTTACCGATTTCAAATATAGCAGTGTGTACCTGTCCATTCCAAACTCCCTAACCATCCCTTCTCCCCATCTTCTCCCCCACTCCTGCAACCATAAATTTATTCTCCAAGTCTGTGAGTCCCTCAGACTCCCCTTGGTTTTGATCACTGACAGTTCTGAGGAATGCTGCTCAAATATTTTTGAGGATGTCCCTGGGAATTTATTTGATGTATTTCTTATGACTCGATAGGGACTATGGACTTTGGAGAGGAAGATCAAAGAGGTAAATTATCGTTTTACCAAGGGTGCCTGCCAACTAACAAGAATTATTGCGGCTTATAATGAGCTTGACCACCTGCCTAAGGCAGTGTTTGTCAGGTTTCATCGGTCAAGGATTCTCGCCCTCACCTTCTGCCTTCCTATACTGGACTCTCTGGAAGGCTGTCTCTAAGGGTTTCCCAGACGGCTCAGAGTCTGCCAGATGCAGGAGACGCGGGTTTGATTCCTGGGTTGGGAAGATCCCATGGAGAAGGAAATGGCAACCCATTGCAGTGTTCTTGCCTGGAAAATACCAGGGACAGAGTAGCCTGGAGGGCTGCAGTCCATGAGGTCGCAAACAGCGGGACATGACTTAGCAACTAAAACAGAAGCACTGTGCACGGGCGACACTTATGGGATGGAGATTATTCCTTGGGGGTGAAATGTATTACTTGGAAATTTTCTTCAAGGAAAATCTGCCTCTTTTCTCCCATTCATTTATATATTCAATCATTGGTATCAGTATGGGCCCATGAATATATATTTATTTTAAACTTTGGGTCAAACGTTACAATTCTCCTTTATTTTGTAGCTTGGTGTTCCAGTTTTAACACTGGGAATCCTTTCAGTTGACTCCTGTATGCCTCTATCAATGGAGGTTTTTAAAGTTTTGAGCACTTTCTTACATTCTAGCAACACAAAATCCTCCAGGCTCACCATGTATATTTCCTTTTCTGGTTCTAGAATTGGCCGTTTCTCCAAGGACTCTTGGTTCCTTATTGGAAAATGGTATTAGAAACCAAGATCTGGGTGCTAAGATGCTTATTGTTATTGGGGTGTCATTGCTTCTAGGCCCTCTTAGCCTATAGGACAGGAACTATGTTTGTATATATTAACCTGTGTATGTGTGTATATATACATATATGTATATATATGCATATACAAATACTTCTATAAGTAATCATCTATATAAGCAACACATGGGTTTATACTAATGTCTCCCACTCTAGTCCATTACCACATGAATCAATCCAGCTTCCTCTCCTTGACTATTTGTAAATTCCCACTCCAACTATAAGAAATTGGTTTCCCATCATCTGTCAACCATTTACTTGATTGCCCAATTCCTGTGTACATGCTTAATAATATCAGAACAAGTATAGCATGCCCCCATGGGAAACAATTTTAGTACCCAGAGCACAGTGCTTATGTGCACTTTTCCATGCCTCTATTCTTATTTCCAAAGTTGCTTAGATCAGTATCTTTTCCACCCCTTTCAAATGCAAATGTCTCATTCATTTGCAATACGGTTAGATTCTCCTGGGACAGTCTGCATTCCTCTATAGGGTCCCCTGATCTCCTAGATGAATTTTTAGCTTTGTGTATATTAAAATTCTGTTTGCTATTTGTGTGCCCGACTCAATCACGTCCGACTCTTTGTGGGCCTATGGACTGTAGCCCACCAGGCTTCTCTGTCCAAGCAAGAATACTGGACTGGTTTGCCATGCCCTTCTCCAGAGGATTTTCCCAACCCAGAGGTTGAACTCAGGTCTCCCTCATTGTGGGCAGATTCTTTACCTTTTTGTATTCATACCTAATTTGTGGGCTGTTTGTGAATATTAAATGAGATAGCATATGTAAAGTACTTGGTCTTCACCAATGACAACAATTGTGTTTGTATTCACGGTCAGTTACCTCTGCTCTGTGTTAAGTCATCTCCCTGAACTTCACATTAAGCCCTTCCTTATAGGTGACCACCTGTGAGGGGTTGAGTCCACTCCACCAAAGAGGATTTGGGGAGCCAGAGCTGAGGTTAGAGGTCATCTGCTATATGACTTTTTTTGCACATGAGGAAAAAGAGGCACAGAGAAGTAGAAAGACTTCCCTAAGACCACTCAACTTTTTGCAAGGTTTCAAGGCTAGAGTATCTGTTTTCTAGAGAGAGGTTTCTAGAGTTCTCTTGAGTAAAGAAAACCTCGCAGTGGGTTAGTGAAGTCAACCCAATACAGCAGATGTAGCAGAGCTGAAAGGAAGCTGAGAGGATAACAGGACACATTCGGGGGGGTGGGAACATTCTTCTGCAAGTGTAGGATTTCTGATCTATTAGCCCAGCCAGTGTGGTAACCACAGCCAGCAATGGGTAACACCAGGACTGGGAAATGAGGACTGCTCACAGCCTGTGGTTGGTGTAGTACTAAGAAATGACCACACGATGTCGCCCGAAGCCATTATTTGGAAACAAATCAAGCTGGGCTCCTGGCCTACTTCTGATCTTTCAGTGCCTATCTAGCAGAAAGGAAATTTCCCTGGAGCTCTGAGTGGCCTCCATGCATGTGGCTAACGGAAGAAGAAAATTAATAAGCAAGTCCTCAAAAATGACTTCGAAAGGGAAGGATTTACTTAGACGAGCACTGTCAAATAGAAATATAATGTGACCCCTGAATACAAGCTGAATATGTGAATTAAATGCTCTACTAGCCACATCAAAAGAAAGTAAACAGAGGAAAATAACTTTAACAATTTATTTTATTTAACCCAACAAATTAAAAACTTGTCATGTCAATATATAATCAATACAATAATATTAATGAGATACTTTATTTTTGCTGTGCTGTCTTTGAAATCTGCTGTATGTATGTGTTTAATTTTTATTGAAATATGATTGATTTACAATGCTGCATTAATTTAAGGTGTACAACAAAGTGATTCAGTTATACATATACATATATATCCAAGATTTTTTTCCCATTATAGGTCATTATAAGATATTGAGTAGAGTTCCCTGTGCTATTATACAGTAAGTCTTGTTGGTTATGCTGCACTTCAATTTACATTGACAGCCCATCTCCATTCAGACCAGTCATACTTCAAGTGCTCAGTGGGGCCAGGGGCTGTCGTGCTGGACAGAACTGGAACAAGTTCACGTGCATCAGCTCTGAGAAGCAGTTTGCATGCACTGGAGAGATATGGGGGCCCAGAAGCATCTCGAGTGCAAGGCTAATTTAGTATAGTACCAAGTCAGCTTGCATTCCCCCAAATTCCTTGCCTCCTGCTGGACAATGCCTGAAATTCTACTATCTGCTCCTTTGGGGTTTCATATCCTTTAAACCCTAAATGTGACACACTCCTTTCTTTTTCTACTCACAGGCCAGAGACCTGGGATCTGAGTTTAAGGAAGGATGTGGGCCAGGAGGTCTTCTCTCCACAGGAAAGGGTAACAGAGGAGCAGCTTCTCTGGCCCACCAGAGACTTGTCATAGCAAATAGAGTTTAAAGCCCTGTAACCCTCTGCCACTCCACCATCCCCAGTTAGCTTTCCCGAACCCACATAGGAAATGCTCAAGATGGTCAAATTTGATAGTCCTCCCATCAAACTAGCTCCCAAACCAGAAGTGCTAGAGGAAAGCCAGCCCACTTGGCTCTCTGAGCCTAGTTCCTGCATTCCGTCTACCACCCTGGACCAACACAGCCCATCCACGCCGAGCTAGGTTGTCCCATCCACACGTGCTAGGCAGTTTCCACCGGACAGAAAGGGAATGATGTCCTCACACTTCCTCCCCATCCCCACCCCCACCTTGGGCAAGAATTTCAGTCCGGTGGTTCCTTAGGCTTTTGACCCAGTCTACTGTAAGGACTCCTGTGGAGAGGGGAAAGGAGGACTTGATTTCCCAGACTATTGTGGGCCCTGGTAACATACTATTATCTGGAGGAAATGCTGAGCATTTTGGCTCCCAGGGCCAAACAGCCGACAGTGTGGAAATATCTGAATTTCTGGAGAGATTGTTTTTCATTGCCTGGCATTGTGTTGACAGCACGTGGAGGAGGAGAAGGGCATGCCTGCCACAAGGAAACGGCAGCCCACTCCAGTGTTCTTGCCTGGAGAATCCCAGGGATGGGGGAGCCTGGTGGGCTGCNGTGTGGAAATATCTGAATTTCTGGAGAGATTGTTTTTCATTGCCTGGCATTGTGTTGACAGCACGTGGAGGAGGAGAAGGGCATGCCTGCCACAAGGAAACGGCAGCCCACTCCAGTGTTCTTGCCTGGAGAATCCCAGGGATGGGGGAGCCTGGTGGGCTGCCGTCTATAGGGTTGCACAGAGTCAGACACGACTAAAGTGACTTAGGAGTAGCAGCCACATTGGAATAGAAGCCCCATTCTCTGAACAGACTGCTCAGATCAGAGTGCTTTCAAAAGAATTAACCAACGTTATTAAGCAAAATGCTTGGGTACACACAGCCTACAGCAAACACAGCAGCCAGTATAGGAATACAGATGCTGAAAAAAAATTGGGAGTTCTGAGTGATGAAAAGGATGGTGGCAGTGAGTGAAAAGGATCCAATAAAGCTGGTTTGCTAGCATGGTAGCTTGGGGCAGCCACACAGAGCTGAGGCCCGTGTCCCACAGACATTGCTGCTCTGCCCAGCCCCCAGACCCCATCCTATTTCTCTCCCTGTGGTCTAGAACTTGGCCCCACCACATCACCTCAACTGTGTCCCACTCTCCCCTCCTACCAACCAAAGGGAACCAAAGAGTCAGAAATTAATTTTTTTTTTTTTTTTTTGCCATGGAATTCCTGGAGAAGGGAACACTTTCTGGTGAATAACATCTTCACCAGAAAGCTAACTCAGCAGCAGTTGCTAGGAACTTATCTGAAATATCAAGTGTGTCTTACTTATTGGTAACTACTTGGTAACTTATCTAATTTGGAAACAGATTCTTCATGATGCAGCTCTCTTGGGTGGGACCGAGTGAAACAACAAGACAAACTTGCTGAAAAGCTACACATAGGCGTATTCATTTGCATTTGCCCCTAAAGGTTCCCAGACCACAGCTCTCATTCACTGGAGGTGATTACTGGGGTACAGCCTGAACTCAAAAAATAAGCCAGGGGTGAAGAAGTAGGCCTTACGGTTCACTGTCCACTGTCCTGGGTGTGTAACTGTACAATTTAGCCTGGAAACTGCCTGCACCCCTTCAAGGTTGGCTGTGGGGTTGGCAGGTCAGTGTGAGAACTGTATTTTTGACTATAGGATTTGGTGATTCCTAGGGTCGCATTTTGGAGAAGGAAATGGCAACCCACTCCAGTGTTCTTGTCTGGAGAATCCCGGGGACAGGGGAGCCTGGTGGGCTGCNAGCCTGGAAACTGCCTGCACCCCTTCAAGGTTGGCTGTGGGGTTGGCAGGTCAGTGTGAGAACTGTATTTTTGACTATAGGATTTGGTGATTCCTAGGGTCGCATTTTGGAGAAGGAAATGGCAACCCACTCCAGTGTTCTTGTCTGGAGAATCCCGGGGACAGGGGAGCCTGGTGGGCTGCTGTCTATGGGGTCGCACGGAGTCAGACATGACTGAAACGACTTAGCAGCAGCAGCAGCAGCAGGGCCACATTTGGGGCTTCCAGGTGGCACAGGGTAAAGGGCCAGTGCAGGAGAGGCAGGAGATTCAGATTTGATCCCTGGGTCAGGAAGATCCCCTGGAGGAGGAAATGGCAACCCACTCCACTATTCTTGCCTGGAATATCCCATGGACAGAGAGCCTAGTGGGCTACAGTCCATGGTATTGCAAAATGATGGACACGACTAAGCACACACCCACACAGGGTCACACTTGCGGACTGTGCGGGATTTTGCAGGTGGATTTGCCTTCTTATCCAAAGAAGCAGCAGGTAGGATGGTGTGGCAGAAAGGGCACTGACTGGCCCGGAAGGTAGTCTCTGCCTGCCATCAATGGGTGGTGTGAGCTACCATTTGTCACCTACTTCTCTGGGCTTCCCTGTGGTTCAGCTGGTAAAGATTGCCCCTGCAGTGCGGAAGTCCTGGGTTCAATCCCTGGGTTGGGAAAATCCCCTGGAGAAGGGAAAGGCTACCCACTCCAGTATTCTGGCCTGGAGAATTCCATGGACTGTATAGTCCATGGGGTCGCACACCCAGCTTCTCATTATGAGGAAGAAATAAAAAGCAAAGCCTGTATTTAACTAAGAAAGTGTGAAATGGCGAATTCCAGAATTCCTTTTAACTGTGCATTTGTGTTGTGTGTGGGTGTCTGTTGTCAGTGCTGATGTTGTAATTCTCCTCAGTTTTGACCATGAAATATCACTTAGCCTAGATGCCAAAGCCTAACACTGTCCCTGTTAACAGCATTCCTATTTGGATGTCTTAAAAAGATACCTAGGAAACCACCTATTTCTGTTTAATCTGCAAAAAGTTTTAGTTTTAAAGGTAAGGTGTTTTTGAGTTACTGAAGCCTAACTTAAACAGTACAATGTACTTTGTTTTAAAAGCTTAACTAGGCAAGAATTTGTTTCCTTTGAATAACAACAACAAAAAGTCAGCTATTTTCTTCTCCAACAAAGAGGGGTATGTCATCACATAGCAAAAAAACCCTGAAAACCCAACCAAATTAGGACTGACAAAAAATGGCAGCTGGAAAAGCCTGAAATTGTAACCTATTCTCCAAGTCGTGGAGAAATAAAATTAGGGCAAGTTCAAGGATAAGAAGTATCAGTAAAGTATCTAGGTTTTGACTCTTCAAAACCCTTGAGAGGCCCAGTGATTTCTGGTGGAAATTCCCCAAACCCTCAATCATGAGTCACTGCAATCTGCTGCCCCCTGAGCCTCCACTGGTTTTGGCAGACATCAGCACCCCATATCTCCAGCCCAGCCCTGGTGGGGAAGCTCTGATTGGGAGAGGATGGGGCTGAGGGACGGGTGGTAGTGAAATGACCTTATAAGGCAACTTTAAGTCCTGGAGAAGGCCTGGTGTTTCATCAAACTAGAAAAATGTTAAGACCTGAGACCTCCTGCCCCTCCAATTGAGAGTCCAGAGAAAGAGGGAGATGTGTTTAAGGACATCCTTCTATTTAAACATGAAGGGTAACCAGGGTAATCCCCTAATGGTTCAATCTTAAGCAAGCTCTGGAAGATGAAAGACGTCCAGCTCACAAAGGTCAGACCTTGATGTGAGTGCACCGTGGAGCCAGTCAGAGCCTGGAAGAAGCAGAATCCAACATGGGGGTATCCATACCTTGGGAATCACCAACTTCCCATTTTACAGATGATGGACTTCAGGGTCAGAGAGTGAAGTAATTTAAGGACTCCCAGCCAAGATTAAGCCCAGTCTGCTTCCCAGGTGATGGGGGCAGGACCTGGAGTGGGAAGGAGTTCCCACCTTCCACCTGGCCACTCAAAGCTGGGGCTCTGCAGCAGAAAGAACCAGAAAGAACGGGTATTCCCTGGGATTCTCATAGACATGCACATTGGGGCTTAGTGCTGAGCTGTCTGGGATGTGCTTCCTGGCACATAATTACCACCATCAAGATTATTATTAGCATTAGGCGTTTACATGACACTTAATATTTCCAAAGCATTGTACTGCCGTTTAATTGGTTTTTCCTTGCAACATTCCTGTCAAGTCTGCACTTGATAGCTGGGAGACTGACGGGGGCAGGCAGGAGAGGTGAGGGAATAAATGCTAAAGGTTGATGGAGAAAGGGGGATGGCAGCACTGTCTCTTGGCTTTCCTTCTCTGATGACCTAAGGAAGATAAATAACCTCCCATACTCCCTGCAAATTCTGTACTCCCAACCCCTAGGTCCCCACAGTCAAGGTACCTGTAACTTCCAGGAGGTAGAGGATGTGAGGAGAATCTCTTCTTTGGTGTATTTTGGCTCAAGGTTCAGATACCTTCCAAAAAAAAAAAAAGACCCATGTCAAGTTCAAGTTCACATTCATTCAGAATTGTTGACACCTTCAGTTTCTTGCCAAATCTCAACTACACTGCAAATTTACAGAGCTGTGATTTCCAGACCTAAGACAGCCTCCAATAGGAAGACTTTTAGCATTTGACAAGTCCTAATTAGGTTTGTCAAAACTGAAAAGTGGTGCAGGCCAGCGGGCACTGTCTCTTGCTGGCCAGTGGGCCTCAGAGTTGGGCTATGAAAGGGGCAGCTTCTCTGCTCACTCCTCATTTGAGACCTCTGCTAGGGTCTGGAGAAATTAAAGGTGCCCCCTCAGTGACAGAGACCTTGCAGCAAAGCCTCTAGTTCTGCTCCTTGAGTTCAAGGACAAAGCTGTGGGAAAGGGAAATAGGAGGGAGCCAAGGCTGAAAGACTAAAACTCCTGGCGGTTAGCTGAGGGAGACAGCACTCTTCTGTCTTGCCCCCTCTTCTCAGCCCACCTGCACTTTTCCAAAGCAAGCTGAGAGGCCACCTCCTTTTCCTCTGCCTGGAAAGTTCTTTCACCAGGGCCTGGGTGAGTTGGAGCCAACCATCAGCACAACCCTTTCCGCGTAGCACCAGCTGAAGGTTCTCAAGGATGGCAAAGTTTCTCACTGGCCTGCAGAGGACTTGGAGCCGAGGTAGAGGAGAGTGGACCCCTATCTCCTATCAATTCTGATCCTAGGTCCCCTCCTTCCCTCTCCATCCTCACCCCCATCCTGATCAGTAAGAAGGGCTGCTGGAGCCTGGGAGGGGAGCAATCCCGAGGGATAAGGGATGATGGCTAGGAAAGGCAGGGTAACCCGGGTTTTGCCACCGTCCTCCACCGGCCCTGGGACATCCGAAAGTGGCGGTGGGACACTTGAGGGTCAGGTCTGGGAAGCCTGAGGACTCGCCCTCTCAGCGGCACTCAAGCTCTCTGCGCGCCCCAGCCAGGGTCCCCGTCTGCTGCCGGAAAGCAAGTCTGGGAAACACTGGGCTTTGGCGATCACTCTGGCAGCCAGCTGCCGAGACTAGACACTGAAAATGGAGGTGTGGGTTGGGCTGGTGGGGTGGGGAGTGGGGGTTCCCAGCAGCTTCGACCTGCCAGGACCAGCGTTTTTGCCCCCGCAGCCAACCAAGAATGAGTCCACGCGGGGCCCTTTCCAAGGTCACAGAGCTCAGAAGCACGAAGACCACCAATACCTGCAATGAGTGGCTGCCCGACCGCGCTGCACCCAGAGGGGCTGTCTGAGTGACAGAAATGGAAGGTCATCTCCCTGCAGAGGATTCCAGTTCCTACAAGGACAAGAGATCTGCCTACCTCTGGAGAGAATTCAGAAGGCCGGGCCAACGTTCACCCGAAGGAGCTCCGCAGCCTACACGGGTCCCGCCTGGCTAGAGCGTCTGGGATCATCGAGGCCGCCTCGGTTCGGAGAAGATGATGACACCCTGTCCTCCCCGGGTGCCCTGAACAGACTTTGCCTGCTCCTCCAGGAGCTGGGGATCAATTATGCTCTTCGTTTTCCGCTTGCTATGAGCATCCCCTTGGGCTACGTTATGATCTCCGTGCCTCAATTTCCTCCTTTGTAAGTTGGAGAGGCAGTGCCACACTTCTCAGTAGGTTATTGTAAGCATTAAACGAACTAACCCCGATGAAGAGCTTAGAGCTGCTCCCAAAGCACACCGCTGCATGCTGGATACCCTTCCTCAGCATCCTTACCTCCTCTTGAGGGGACCTTCCATCTGCTTGTTTCTCTCCCCTTGCCCCCTTCCTTCCCTCTCTCCCCCATCTCGATCCCTCATCCGCATCCTCCCCTTTCCTCATCTCTCTCCTTATCTCGCTGTCTCTCCGGATGGCTTTGTAGACCCGCAACATCTGAATGAAATGTGCAAAATGAATCAGTTCTTTTTCTTCTGTCGGTCCCTCCACAGAGGCGAATCTGAACTGTGTACTTTGGAGCCAGCGTTTTCCGCACCAGCACCACCGAAGTTCCCGCGTCTCCATCAGCTCCCTGAAGCGCACTCTTGTCTGGCATCTTGTGATTCCTGAAATCTGGGTTTCTTGGCCCACCTGGGAAAGACAAGGAGGTGGTGGGTTGGACACTGAGTCGCGGTCCGGCTGGGCGACAGCGATCACGCGGCCACCGTGCTCAACCCAAAGCTGCAGCCCCGGTGCCGCCGTGGTAGGCCCAGGCTTGGAGCTCGCATTTTCTGGGCCGACATAGCTTAACGGGGTGGCCACCAACTCCGGGGCCTCAGCACCCAGGCCAGAGGGCACGAAGTTCCATGGGTCAGATCTGAGAGGCTGGGAAAGCGCCCGTGTCACAAGCAATGTGAGTTCCGCGCTGCCGAGAACCGGGACTGCGAACTTTCCCCGGCCTCTGAATGCAGCTCGATCTCCCGGACTCAGGAGAAAAATTCCGAGCCGTACAGACCGCCAGGACGTCCGGGTCAGGTCACCAAGTACACCAAGGGCTCGGTTCGCGTTCACAAGGACAAGCGACCAGACCCATGATGTTCCCATCTGCAACTAAGAACTTTAACCACTGGCCCTGAATCTCAACGTGCGCGGGTTGTTAAGACGCTGAAAGTCACCACTTCCAATTCCGAGGAGCCGGCGGCCCAGAACGATTCTTGGACATGCAGACTGGAAGACGAGAAACGTCCCTTCCATCCAGAATGAAAAGGGTCCCAGATTCAAAGTGGCAGCCCTTCTGGGTGTCCCATGGGGAGTGTCTATTCCCGGGGGAGGGGAAGCGTGGCCTCCGCCCAACCATCGTAACAGGCAGCGGATCCGGCCTCGAACAGCCCCTGGCCGTTGGGAAGCTGAAGAGGAGGTTAGCGGGCCCTGCCTGCTGCTCCGTCTGGTGCAGACCTTTCCGGGGCGCCCCAATCGGCACGTCTAATTTGGGCGCAGGCAGGCTGCCCCAAGCTTGAGTGCCGGCCCTTTCAAAAAGCACCCACAGCGGGCAACTCTCCTTTCCCTCCAGCTTCACAAACCCAAAATTCCAAGCAGAAGTCACGCTTTCTCAGGATAACCAGAGGAAAAGACTGCCCCCCACCCCCTTCTTTCCGATCTTTATTAATTTCATGGTGAGTTTTAAGGGAAGTGGCTTAAGGTCTGAGCGATCCTCCTTTGGTCTCAACGCCTGCCTTTTCCGCTCTGTCTAGGAGCCTCCAGTCAGCAGCTACTCCGACCCCACCCCAGGAGTTTCACAGTGCCCATCGCTTTGCCCGTTGTTCTAGCCCGGTCTAGCCTCTGTTCTTCCTTGACCTCTGACAATGACTGCGATCCAGGGTCCTGGGTCTTCTCTCCTAAGGCTCCCGCATGAACATCCATTATGTTCTCCCTGGCTCTGTAACACCCATTCTCCCCAGCCATGTCCATACTGTAAACTGACTAAAGTTTTCCTGTTTGTTTCTTTAAAAAAAAAAAAAAAAAAAGGTTTAAGTAAATGGGCATTTGGGATTCCTTGGTGGCTCACATGATAAAGTGTCTGCCTGCAATGCAGGAGACCTGAGTTCGATCCCTGAGTCGGGAAGATTCCCTGGAGAAGGAAATGGCAACCCATTCCAGTATTCTTGCCTGGAAAATTCCATGGAAGGAGGAGCCTGGCAGGCTATGTCCATAGGTCGCAAAGAGTCAGACATGACTGACTTCATTTCAAACAGGCATTATCAGGATTATTCGGGCCACCAAGAAGCATCCTGACCCTACGCAAATGAAATCCCCAGACAACTGAGAAAACAGTAATATTACTTGAAGCAGCTACATACAAGAGATTAGGATATAAATGGCATATAAAAGTCCAGAATCTATTAAGAGCTGGAAATAGAAACACAGGACACACACGTCTACGTATACTTCTTAGATTCAATGTTAGATTCAAGGTCAGAGTCGAGAAGGGATCAATCTAATCCAATTTCCTCAGTTTATGAATAAGGAAACAGGCCCAGAGAAAGCCAGGGACCCCCTCAAGGTCGCATAGCAGAGGAGTCGAAAGAATCCAATTCTGACTCCTAACGCACTGCTCATCCTACTCCGACTCAGGTGCTTGCTGCTTTAGGAATCAGAGCAAACAGCTTTAGCTCTCAGGAGGCGGGGGGATTCCGTGAAGGATCCCCTTCCTGCAATCTTGTCTCTCCCCCGTCTGGTGTGGACTGTCCGGAAACGGTCTGGATCTCCCGGCCCTGGGAGTTCAGATCAAACCTCCCCGCTATAGCCTCCTCTACCCGAGAGCAACACAGGTGCAGTTCTCCGAGAGCACCGATAGGTGGCGCGTTCATCACAGGAAAACCAGCCGGGAATCCTCCCGCGCTCCTAGGACCCTGCTCCCTGCTCTAAGAACCCGCCTAGGGTCCCTCTCGAAAGGAAGCGGGTAGAAACGGGTGCAGCAGAGGGGCTCAGGCTCGTGCCGGAGGTTTGAAAAGACCCTAGAAACCTTGATTCTAGCCCTTCGGCTCAGAGTGACCACGCTCTTTTAAGAGGCTAAAGAGCTTCGAGCTCACTGGCCCAGAGAAAACACCGGGACTTACCAGGGTCACCCCTAGGGGGCGTTATCTCCCCTTAACAAGCGCGCCCACGAACCCGCTCCGTCACGCAAGCTGGGCTGCTGCCTTTCTCTACCACCATCCCTAGGCCCCGTTCTTCCGCCTACTTTTTTTTTTTTTTTCAAATATTGGGAATGGGATGGGGGGGTGGGGAGGAGTAAGGGAAGCCGAGAGCTTTTTCCAATTGCGATGATAATTGTCCTCGAGATGGGTTTCTTAGTCTGCTCATCCATTATTGACTTCTCTTCTAATATTTGGTTTTGCCGCTTTGATCGCCAGAAGATCACAGACTTGACTCCTTTGCATAACAATTTTGGGGCGGGCGTACTCGGTGCGGGAGGGGAGGGACGTGCCTGGAATGGCTTTGGGGTCGGTATTCCATCCCTCCCCCGTACTTCATTCCTGGCATTGAGGCCAGCCTGCCTCTCACTGACTTCCCATCTCTAACTGCATCATTCATGCCTGGAAAGTTCTGAAGGCGAGTGGGGGTGAAGAGGAAGCAGCGAACCCCCACCCCTCGTCCCTCCCCGAAAGGCAGCAGGAACCTTAAGGCCTCCAGTGGGACAGAAGAGAGGAGGGACTGTGTCTCCCGCTCGCCTCCCATTGCTTTCCCAACCCCAAGAGATGCTGCCTCTTCCACCGCACAGTCTGGGGAAAGAGTATACCTGACTTGAAGGTGAATTGAATGGAGTTGGCAGACCCAGGGAAGGAGACCACTGTCTCCTGTGCTCTCATTTGGCACTTAGGCCTCAGGACAAAACTCAGATGTCCAAGGTTCCCAATACCAGCGGCAGCCTGATCTAGTTCCTTCCTGCCCTGAGTCTCAGTTGCCTCATCTGTGGATTGGGCTTATAGACTATTCTCTCCCTGAGGCCCTGTGATGTTAACCTTGCCACATGTTGCCACTCTTTCCCCCAGTGAGGACTTAGGGTTTTGGGATTGCGTAGGTGGGTTTTGGTGGGGAACAGAAAACCAGTGGCTAGTTTAATCAGGATTTATCAACTGCTTCCTTTGCCTTTGCTTAGTTCAATGACGGGGGTGGGGGAGTGGTAATGGGGTGGGAGGTGAGCAGTGGGTTTGGGGTTAGAGCCCTCTGGCCCTTGCTCTATCACACACCTCACTTGGAGCCTCAGTGGGAGGGAGTTGCTCTCAGGTTCCCAGCTGGCACACAAAGGCACCCTGGGAGACCTACACGTGGACAGGCACAAGCACAGCCAGGGCACAGAGCCCATGCAAACACTTACACTTGCATACCCGGACACAGCGCAACCACGCGAGAGTTACAGGGGCACAGAAAGGCACACAGTCCTTTCGTGCAGTTGGTACACACGCACTCACCTGGAGTCTCTCACACACAGAGTCACGTACAAACACGCAGGCGTCCGGCTGCACCGTCGCCCCCCAGCTATGGTTTCTGCAAGAACGGGGGAGAGGGAAGGTGGTCCGGAAGGCCGAGACCTGGCAGTGACCCCTCCCCCGCACCTCACCGGCACAAGATCCAGCCTGAGCGAGGAGTTGGGGGGGCGGTTCAGGGGGTGAGGGAAGGCACCCGGCTTCTCTCCCCTCTTTCCCTCTCTTCTCCCAGGCTCGGTGGACTTCCTTTCCCCATCTGTCCCCCTTGAGGAGCAAACTTTTCCCTCTCTCACCTCCCGGCCAGCTGCCAGCAGCGCGGATCTCGGTAGGAACCCGGAGTTTCCCCGCACCCTCCCCAGGAAGGGGGTCGGGGAGGTTGCACTCCCCAGTGGACGAAAGGGGGGCGCGGCCTGGCTCGTGCCCGGGGCCGGTGGGGAGGGCGGCGAGAAGGCGCTGGCCGGGAGCTCGAGCCCCGAGAGCCTGGTGCGCCGACTTCTGCTTGCTTTCCCCGGGCCAGCGGCAGAAGAGCCCTGGGACCAGTGTTTAGCCCTGTGGGAGTAAAGGGAAGAAGGACGACTGCTGGGGCGAGCCGGAGACCGCGGGTTTCGAGCCGTATGGGCTCTTCGATGCAAAGGACTCGGATGTCGTTTGTGTGTTTTGTTTTCTTGAGTTATTCTTTTTTTGTTCCCAACTTTGGATTGGGTCTGACCTCCCGGGGAGCATGGACTGAGCCGAGGAGGGGGCAGCAGAACCCGGAAGCCGCCCTGGCCCCCCCTCGTGCGCACTCTCACATCCGTACCCACCGGTGTGCACACGCTCGAGGCCAGTCAGTGTGGACCCCGACCCGCGCCGAGCTGGATGGAGGCGGGAGCCGCCACTCGGACAGGTGGGGACCTGGGTGGACAGCAGGCCCCCTCGGCCTGGGGTCGTCAAGCTCTGGGAACCTTCTGGGCAGGAGGAGGGAGTGAGAGGGCGAAAAGCAAAATAAAGGAGTGAAGAAAATTCGAGCGTAGCCGCTGAATTTACTCCGGGCTTTCTTTTTAGGCGGGGGTGGTGGTGTAGGGGGCTGTGAGGATGAACATTAGGGTTTCGGTTTTGGGGTTTGGGTGGAATTCTTTGTAAGGAGAAAGGCGGGATTTCTGATTAAAGTGAAGAAGAATATAGAGAGAAGGATATATAATCGCCTTGCTTTCGGAAGCCGTGAGCTCTAAAATCCCCGGCTCTAGGGTAGGAGGGCGGCATGTGGTACAGCTTTAGGGCGGTTTGGGGATACAGAGGAGAAGGTAAAGGCTCCTTTCCGTAATCTGTGCCAAGGGGCCTTCCATTTCTCTCCCTAAGTCCTTGATCCAGCCCTAAGTCGATAAGTCAACCCGCCCGCAGCGCCGGTCTGTTGTCTGCACCCCAGTGTTCGGGAATCCGGTGCCGACCGTGTCAGCAATTTTCGGGAATCGCCAAAGATGTTTTCCCCATTTCCCATAGTCAAGCAGAGAAAAGGCTTCATTTTCTCTGCTTGCCCAGCTTTAAAGGGGGTAAAAGCACCCCGAAACCAAAACTGTTTCTAGAACAAAAAGTCCACGCTGTGAACCTCCTCTTCCCCCATCCCGAGGGAAGGCAGGATGATGGGTGCATAAATTCAAATATTAAAATCCTTAAAGGTGACCACCTCCAACAGTAGGCTTTTGGGGGGCTTTTTAGGAACCTGGACATTTGTGGGTATACTTCTTGCACACAGAAATAAAGAAATAGCCCCTGCCCTCCTCCAGTCTTCTAGGGTCTCTATAAACAAAGCAGCTGCCCCAATTGTTATAGTCAACAGAGCATTTGATTTCTATGGTTTGCTTCCCACATACCCACATCTCAGCTTTATCCCTTCCCCTGCTTCCCCTAGTCCCGCTTCAAACTTTGGGTACAATCGCTTAGGATCCCTAACCAATACCCATTGAATCCCTCTGCACCCACTCACCCCCTACGTTATTATTGCTTCCAAATGAAGACCAAAACTCCGAGCGCTAATTGAATTAGTCTATTGAAAGGACTGTCAGGTACAATGACGTGGCTCGAGGCCCCACATTTCCCAAGGTCTATAGGCTTTGGGGACCTGCGATGTATAGTCTGACCTTCCGGCTCATAATAATACCGAGGCACTTGTAGCAGAAATCTCCTCGCATTCACTCCCAACAAAACCGCTGGTCACCCAGTCCCCGTAGGAAGGCTGTGCGCTATTGTGTTGCGACAACTCATTCATGTCCCGCGCCACGAGGCCTCACCGCCATCTGATCTACACTCGAAATGCGATTACCACCGTGTGCATGCAACACGCTCATACTCTTGGCCCAACGCTTGCATGCCTGGCCAGGCTGCAAGGTTTTCTTTCACAATTCTCCCCCTCACACCCATCCACGAAAGACAGGTGGAAGCAGGCAGGACCATGACATTTGTCTCTGCCTAAACGAAATCTAAAGTGCTGTGGAAATGCAGGATGATGGAAGACTTCTCTTTTCTGAACAGCATACGCCAAAACCCTCACCAAATACATTTCACTGTACCCAGCTGGTGGGGCAGACTCAGGTGTACACACTGATGTGGACATTCGCTAGCTTCCAGCCATGCACACAAATACACATACAAACAAAGCTTTTATGGGCTCATTTCTGCCTCTGGTTCTCAGATGCACAAGCAGTAGACACGCATATAGGCTCATTGCCCCATAGTCATGGGCCACTCTCCAAATCCATAAGTGGTTTCTGTAAGATTGGAAAACAAAGGTAGAGTATCCCAGCCTCTACTACTCATCAGTTCCTACTTATGGTCCCCAAACTTCTCTAGCTTCCCCTAAACACACAAACACTTCCCCTCTGGTCAGGTGCCTTTTGCTCAGTGGCAAGCCCTGGTTAGTTAGCTTCAGTGGGGGAAGTCTGGGAGTGGGAGAGAGGACGGAGGGTTGAGAGGAGTCCCTGTTTTGCTTACCCCACCCTCCACCACTGAAAGCCTCTTTCGGCTCCCTTCTCCCTTCAATGAAGTGAGGAAAAGAAATGCTCCTTTTGGCATTAGAAATTCTTTTTTTCCCTCATCATTCTCCACTTCTATGTGGGCAGGCAGAACTCGGGGACAGTCAATTTATTGCATAGATATAGCTATGTCAGTGGCCTTCTGTGAGCCCTCTGGCCCCAGCGGAGCGGCACAGCTTAGAACTAAACTTCCATATCTTTGGCCCTGGAGCAGAGGACATTTGAAGAAAAGGATTCCACTGGATTTAAGAAAATTCTCCCAACCTGCTTCCTGACAGCCTACCCCTTCCTGGACATCTATCAAGTTGATAGAAATTCTCAAAGGCACAAACCAGTACCCCTTAAGAGACTGCCACAAAAGTGCACTCACACCTGCACACACATTGCTCCACACACACTTAACCCCTCTACCTACAGGCTTTTACACACAACTCACCCTGCCCGTATTTCACCACCCACATGTCCATTCTTGGGCACCCTCCAAGTCCTCTGGACCCTCACACACCCACCTGGATCAACATTTGCTCGCTGTGACACCCTACTATTAGGCTTGCCAGGACACCAACCCGCTAACACCAAGTTCCCAATAATATGTTCATTTTTAGGAAGAAGAGAGGAGGGCGCTGGCCCTGGTAGGGGTCTCGGAGAGCAAGCGGCTCTGGATGCGGAGCGTCGGCGGAGGCCTGGCCTGGGGGAGGATGCTGTTGGGGGTGGGGGGGCGAACCAGCGCGAGGAGCACCACCTATCGCTGAAAGGGACCGCGGCGCACAAAAGCTACGCGGCTAAATAGGATATTGATAGTGTCCTAATTAGAATTTAATTAAGTACCCACGCTCGCTTGCGGGATAAAGATTTCAATTTTGCTAACTTAAATATAAATAATCCCACCCCCATTTCGGGGAGAATGGGTGGGGGCACCTGGAGATTTTGGGGAGCCCTCGGGTGCAGAACTGAGGAGGACCCGGGAGACCCTCAGGTGGGTTTGGGGGACGACTTGGGAGGTTTGAGGAGATCACGTCGGGCCTGCTTTAGCGCAGCGCTTCGGGAATGTGGTTCTCGACGCCCCGGAACCGCCGGAAAAGTCCAGCTAGGAATTCCGAAAGCCCCGAGCATCGGAAGACCCTTGGCTGACCAGGAGATGCAGCTAGCAATACCAACTCCCGCTCTCCACGAGCCCCTTGTGAGAAACTTCGGTTAGTGCGGGGGTTCCGGTTATTGTGATTTTCGTTTTATTCTCTTTCTAACCCTCTGTAACTTTTTTGGGCACAGGGGGATTATTTTGCATGCTTCCGTTAGACAACATCCTCAAAAAGATCCTTTCTCCGTCGCCCCAGTTAAGGATGGCGGTCCCGGCTAGATGCTCGCTGGAGCTCCGTGATAACACCCTCTCGGAGGCCTCAGTTGCCCGAGTTTTTCTACGCTTCACCACATAGTCGGATCCCGGCCCTCCAAAAAGGCTTGGTAGGCAAACCAAACCCTGCCGATGTTCAGCGCCTCATCTTCCCCTGCCCTGTCCCTGGCAGTGGGAAAACTTCGGGGTGCCTCGACAAGGAAACAGCGAAAAAGAGCCCAGTGACTGGAAACAGATCTCCGTGAGCGTGGGAGCGGCGGGAGCCCATGCAGTTCCTTCCTCCCCCCCAAAAAAAACTGATAAGAAAATTCAGGGCTGCAGTGAGAGGCCTTCAAGGACTGGGGAACAATCCCAGGAAAATCTGGACTACTGGGGGAAATTCGCTGTCCAGCTGGCTAGGGCAAATACCAAGAGTGCAATACTTTTATCCGCTGGATTTCACTTCGCCTGGAAATCGAAAACGGAGGTTTCCCTGAGCGCAAAAGCCAGGGCCTCGCGGGTATCCGCACCCTGACTTACTTGGCTCAGGACAACTATAAGATGCCCGGACCGCTCGACTCCGGCGGCCGGGAAAGGACTCTCTCGCGCCCTCTGGACCTGGCTTAATGGCGGCGGGACAGCTCCTAGGGGTTGTAAAGGTCCCGCCAGAGAAGGGCATGGGTACGGAAACCCCGGGAAGGGCACGCAGTGCAGCCGGCCAACATGCACTACAACCCTACAAACCTAGCTAGGCGCAGCTGGCCTCTGGCGTTCGCTACTTGTGAAAAATAAACCGCTCCACTGAAAGTAGCCAAATCTAGGTCTGTTTCACATCTCCGACCATCCTCGGTTCACCTCTCCCCACCTCCACTGCCCCCACTCCCCAAACACACACCGTATACACACAGACTCCGACAGTGATACCACTCTTTCACCCTTAATAATAAACAAGAAAAAGCTAGAGCGAGAAAATAAAAGGCTGTTTCTCAGGCATGGGGATTGCCAAAAGAGCCGGTGCCCCTGCCTCCTGATCCTGCGCCTGCACGGACGCACCCATAATCCTGCATTTCTCCAACAAGTTGTTTATGGAGTTGTCTGTTTGCGTACACCCCGCAATCCACCCCTTCTCGGTCTCCTTTGCCCCTTCCTCGGTTCTGGCCTGAGAGAGGGGGAGGGGCTCGGGTGCGGATGGGGGAGGGAGGGCCGGACACACGGGGCCCGCGCCGCGGCTCCCCCTCTCCGCCCGCGGCCGCCGCCCCCGGATTATTTATCCGCAAAGTCCCGCGCGCGCCTATTGGGCCGAGGCCCGGGTGTCAGCGCGAGTCCTGGCTCGCCATTGGCCCCGCACACGTGCGGCCCTGACTCACGTGCTTCCGGTTTGAAGGCAAAAAGTGTGCCTGGGTGATTTTTTTTTAAGCAAGAGAGTTTGAGCAAAGATCCGAGCTGTCAGAGATTTGAAAAAAAAAAAAAAAAAA
>SJYX01005070.1:83411-179659 GCA_006410675.1 Oreotragus oreotragus
CTCCCCCCGCACCCCCCGCCCCCGCCGCCGCCGCCGCCGCCGCCGCAGCAGCAGCAGCATCTCGCGGCGCCTGCTCACCAGCCGCAGCCCGCGGCCCAGCTGCACCGCACCACCAACTTTTTCATCGACAACATCCTGAGGCCGGACTTCGGCTGCAAAAAGGAGCAGCCACCGCCGCAGCTCCTGGTGGCGGCGGCGGCGGCGGCGGCGGCCGGAGGAGGCACAGGCGGAGGCCGGGTCGAGCGTGACAGAGGCCAGACCGGCTCAGGTAGAGACCCCGTCCACCCGCTGGGTACGAGGGCGCCGGGCGCCGCCTCACTCCTGTGCACCGCGGACGGGAACTGTGGCCCACCCGACGGCTCCCCGCCAGCCACCGCCGGCGGCGCGGGCGCGTCCAAAGCTGGAAACCCGGCGGCGGCGGCGGCGGCGGCGGCGGCAGCAGCGGCCGTGGCGGCGGCGGCGGCGGCGGCAGCAGCGGCCAAGCCTTCGGACAGCGGCGGTGGCAGTGGAGGCGGCGTGGGGAGTCCAGGTGCGCAGGGTGCTAAGTACCCGGAACACGGCAACCCGGCCATACTGCTAATGGGCTCAGCCAACGGCGGGCCCGTCGTCAAAACTGACTCGCAGCAACCCCTCGTGTGGCCCGCCTGGGTTTACTGCACGCGCTACTCCGATCGCCCGTCCTCCGGTGAGTACCCGGCCCTAGGCTGCGCGGTGAGCCCGGCAAACGCCGGTAGAACTCTCAGCCGCCAGGCTGGGGAGAGCGTGCCTGCCGGATCCCGAGGGTTCTCTTTTCTCGCGCCTGCTCTCTCCTTTTCACCTTCGCTTTCAGTCACTACCGACTGTTATACCCAGTTTTGGGCTCCCGGGCTCTGCGACTACCACCTGGGAGGTTACGGCTCAGGATACAGGGAGTGGGATCCTTCGATTTTGAACTCCGAGCCCTTCTCGCCTTCTTTGTGTTTTACCTTTATTATTCTTAGTAAAGACCCAATCAGTCATTGCTTTTTCTTCCAGGGAAAGGGGTTTTTAGAATCAGCGGGAAAGTGGGCCTAGCGATCTGGGTCTCAAATCCTGCGGAGGCCGAAACTGAGCAAGGCTTTGATTAGAGCAATTATCTTCGCTTTGTGTCCTTGCAGACATAAACACCGTATCGATATTTTCTGCGGAGAGATCATTTGCAAAGAGATAGATGTAAGGAGACACAGGAAGAAAGAGAAACACGTCTGATCGCTGTCCTTCCACAAGCCGGGTAGCCAAAAGGGCCTGACCCGCCTGGGTAGAATCCAGGGAAAGGCGGTTTCAGAAATAGTGAGTGCCGAGAGCCCCTGGCTCCCGATTCTCTGGAACTGACAGATGAACGGGGGAGAGGACAGAAGATACCTTAGGCTCAGGCCAGAGACCTGGCCGAGGGCGTGAGAGCCAGCCCCCACCTCGCCTTCTCCGTGGCCCACCTGGCACATCCTTCGGGCCCTGCCCCTTCCTTTTTTCACTCCTTCCTTCCGTACATATGCCCGTTAGCAAAATTCTGCCAGCCATAGGCCCATTTTTCTCAATTTTCCTTTGGCCCTTTCCCCACATACCTCTTTGAGCTTGGAGAACCCCAGGCCGAGAGGTACTCAGGGGCAGCCACGAGGCCCCTGGAGAGGAGGCTGTGGCCTGCCCGCCTCCGGGGACCGCAGCTCCCAGGAGGCTGATGGGCGCCTCGAGGAGGGCAGCAGGGGTTCTGGCCTACGATTGGGCTTCCGAGCCTGGGTCTGGCAGCAGGCCGGGCTGGCGTCGCGGTGCGGCGCCCCACTCCGACTGGTCTCTGACTTCCCACCGCTGCTGGCCGGGCGCGGATCGATGGAGCGCTATCAGCCCCCGCCATCTCGAGCCCCGTTATTGACACATCGGGCTCCCTGAACCTCCGAAAAGCTGCTTTGATTGACTCGCCTGATGGATAGAGTGATTGAGCTGTCAGGCTGTGCGGCTCAGGCTGGCCAGGAGGCTACGATTTTATTACAAGTGTTCATGCCTCTGCAAGGGCACCCATACACACAGTAACAACAACAAAACAACTGCAACAACGCTCTAACAACCTAAGGGATGCCCATCTCACAGTGGGGCCTTTCTGAGGTTGCACACATTTCCTGGGCCACTTCTGCTCGGCCAGCTAATTACTAACCTAAACCAAGGCCTTCCTGGCCCCTCACCCCGCCTCCCAGTGCTTTCTGCACCAGGCTCAGGAGTGGGCCTTGTCTTTGTTCTTGGCTGCTTTCCTTCTTACAAGCCTGGGGAGGCAGGGTGCTGGTTTCTAATCCTGCAGGGGCAGTTGAGGGAGAGGAGCCTCAACCCAGTCTTGAGTTGCGGTGGTCGGCCAGGCCTGGACTCTTGTCAAAGGACCGCTGGTGACCCCTGGCACTGGTCTGCCTCAGAAGCCAGCTGTCTGGTTTACCCCTCTGTCACTACGGTTGGAGATGCCAGTGCAGACCCTTCTTTCCAGACAATCTTAGAGGTTAACAGGCCAGACAGGGACTTCCCTCAGTTCGGGAAGCTCCCATAATCATGACAGGGCCCAGCAAGTAAATGCTAGAGAAGACTTGTTTGTGGAGGCCTCTCTTTTTCCTCCTCTCTTCAGGGCTGGGCTGCATAGCCAGCCCTCTTTCCAGACTGGTTTTTGAGGGACACTTCACTTTCCTAGGAAGGTTTCCTGTGGCCTCTTTCTATAACCATCTTAGGGCATAGCACAGATTTTTGCTGGGATTGTCCCACCTTTTCTGTCCCTCTGCCCCTGTTTTGCTCCTGGATGTGGGGAGGGGGGTGCAATTTTCTTGCAGATCACCATAGGTGGGCAGAAAAGATAGCTCTGACTTGCTTTTGTTGTTCAGTTTTCAATCCTGAGATTGCAGCTTCTGTATCCGAAGGACTAGGGAGAGAGACCTGCCTGCGCCATTGGGTGTAGGATGGGGAGGGTCCTCTCTTACTTACTGGTACCATCCAAGGGACAAAGCAAGAACCCAGGGGCCTGGCATTTGGGTAAGGCATACAACTGGGAGAAGGCCTCTTCTCCCCTTTCCAGGAAGCAGGTGGACAGTGTCTTTCTGGGACTCCATAAGGGGCTTCGTTTTAGGCCAGAGGGAAAGAAGAGCAGGTAGAGAGAACAGATGCTGAATGTTTTGGAGCTAGGGAGCCCTCCTTATCCCCTTGTTTTCTGGAGTCCGTAGCTACATGCAGATGTGGTCTTATTGTAGGTGTGTGGGTGTAGATGCGCTTTTTGAGGAGGGGGAGAAAAATAGTTTGCAGGCTGGCAATTCCCTCAGGGCAGTCCTATCCCAGTCTTCATGACTCCAGTGTTGAGCTTCTTTTTGTGCCAAGGCTGTGAAGACAGCAGGCCCCTGACCTCCAACTCTGGGTTGGGCCTGATAGGGCTCCAAATATCTTTCCATCTTGGACTCTATGATTTAAGCCTGTCACGGCTGTGTCTGTTCTGAATTGGGGTGTGAGGTGCATACACAACTTCGGCAGGCCAGTTTTCCTCTGTGACCCTTCTGGCATCCCAGAGGATTCCCGGAGGGGAGCCCAGCAACCCCAGTAGCCAGCAGATTGATCTAGGGGCTCGTGGGCGGGAGGGGCTGCACGGCCTCCGCTATCGCCCCAGAAGCTCTGGGCGAGATCCTCCAGCTCCGCTCCGCAATTCTCACGGCTTCCTCTGCCCTCTCCCCCCTTCCCTCTGCCCCTTGTCACCACCTCGGATGCTGCAGGTCCCCGCACCAGGAAGCTGAAGAAGAAGAAGAACGAGAAGGAGGACAAGCGGCCGAGGACGGCGTTCACGGCCGAGCAGCTGCAGAGACTCAAGGCGGAGTTCCAGGCGAACCGCTACATCACTGAGCAGCGGCGGCAGACGCTGGCCCAGGAGCTCAGCCTCAACGAGTCCCAGATCAAGATCTGGTTCCAGAACAAGCGCGCCAAGATCAAGAAAGCCACGGGCATCAAGAACGGCCTGGCGCTGCACCTCATGGCGCAGGGACTGTACAACCATTCAACCACCACGGTCCAGGACAAAGACGAGAGCGAGTAGCCGCCGCAGGCGGAGGCCGCGCGGTCCGGCCGCCGCACCCGCGCCCCCTCCTGGCACCGCGGCCGCCGCCGTGTGGGCCCCACGCCCCGGGAGAAAGAATCAGCGTAAAGGAGAAAGGGAGCAACAGGGAAAAGAGAGAGAAAGAGGTTCCCAGAATGGAGAGTCACATTGGAACGAGACATTTTTTTTCAAAAGGGAGAAAGACTCAGATAGGTGCTATCGAAAAATAAGATCAGTTCTCTCTCCACAGTATAAGGGACGAAAACTACGAACTCCTTAAAGCTCTATCTAGCCAAACCGCTTACGACCTTGTATATATTTAATTTCAGGTAAGGAAAAGAATTATGTGTAGCGATCTCTATTTGCTGGACTTTTTATTAATCTCCTTTATTATTATTGTTATAATTATTATAATTATTATAATTATTTTATCCCCCGCCTCCGCCTCGCTGCCCCCGGCCCAGTTTCGTTTTCTTTTGAATGTTATCGCTTCTCCGGTGCCTCCCGTCCCGCATCGCTGGCCCTCCGTTTCTCTGGGACTTTTCTTTGTGTGCGTGAGAGTGTGTTTCCTCGCGTGTCTGCCCTTCGCCTCTCCCCCTCCCCCCATCTCCCTGGCCCCTTCTGTCCGTCTGTCTGTCCTGCCCCCGACCTTTTCGTTTTCCGGAGACTTGTTGAGAAATACGACCCTACAGACTGCGAGACTGAACCGCCGCTACAAGCCAAAGATTTTATTATGTTCAGAAACCTGTAGTCTGAAATAAAGTGTACACTGTGCTCATGAGCGCCTGACGGCCCTCCTCTTTGCGGGCTGGGGAAGGGCGAAGAAGCAGGGCGGCCCTGCAAGGCGGGTGCACACCGGGCGCAGAGCCCCAAGGCTGGCCAGGCCTTGAGATCCATCACCGCACAACCAATACAAGGGATAAGGAGGGCGCAGTGATAGGGATGGTTCGGACCGGGCGGTGGCCCGGGTTTGGAGGATCTGGCGGGACACGCCTGGTCTCTGATAGCATTCAAAGGAGACCAAAGGCCGGAAACCCCAGTCCTGACTTTGGAAACACTGCGGGGCTGTTGGTCTGCTTCCCGCGGAGCCAGGACCAGCCCAGCTGCAGCATACTCTGGTTCAACCTGCTCCTCGCTCCAGCTTGCTGCTTTTCTTTTCTGTCTCTTTTTCTGATTCGGAGTCTTGCTGGAGGTTTTCTCCTTTAAAAGCAAAAGGACTTCCTGGGGCATGGCAGAGGGGAGGGGCTGCCTGGCATCCTGAGCGAGGGCCACTTCGGCCTGTCTGGAATTAACTGCTCTTCCAATGGAGAAGTGATTTGGTTGTCTAGACGGCTGGTCGAGGGCGGCACAGGAGCCTGGCAGGACTCATGGTGGGCGAAGTCCGGGGAGGAGGCCCGGATGCGGAGAAGCTATGTGGAGCCACAACCCCTCGGTCAGCTACAGGGGTTGCTCTGGGGTGAGGATCTCTACATGCACACAGGCCTGCCTTGACCCTGCCCCAAATCTAATAAGTGAGGTTCCTTTCGCAATCCCAACAAAGCCTGGCTTGCTTTCTGACAGAGGAGGGCACAAACACCAGCCCCTTGGGCCCCCAGAACTCCCTAGATTTCCAAGAGGGAAATGTCTGAACACTTGTCCCAGACCCTGGGGCCTATCCTTCCTGGGTAGCCACTGGGTCCCACCATTCAGGGACTAGGAAGAGAAAGGGGAGGTCCCTTCTAATCTCCCTTTGGTCCAGGATTTTTTTTAATGGTAAATTTTCTTCTCCCCGTTTTTTCCTTCTCTCCTGTATATGTATGTATGCAGCTATACTCATATGACCAGATATGTAGGTGTCCCAAAAAATTCGGGTGCATATGTGATCATGTGTAGATGAATACTGGTACACCTGGGTGCCGCAGGGTTTTGTGTACTTCTGCATTATGTGAACATTATACGACTGGATGTTCATATTTCTGTAATTAGATGCATACTTGGATGTTTGTGAGTTCACAGTGTGTGCACCTGTGCTTATTTGTGTTTGCAGGTGTGTTTGTGCATGTAAGGGAACCCTGCTTCTGTGCTCTTTCCTTGGGTTTCTTTCCTGTTGTTTTTGCAGGATTGATTATTGTGAGAGTGGGAATGACCGATCAGTCTGCCTTTCTTGGAAAATTCTCCTTGGTTTGGACCTGTGCTGGGTGTGAAATGACAGTGCCAGGTGTCAGGTCTTGGAAGCCAAGGGGGTGTTGAAGTCCCTGTTGAAGGGCTTGGGGGGTTGGGGTTCAGGAGCCTGGAGTTGCAGAGCACATTTGACATTGCCATGGGTTCCCAACTTTATTGCATTGCTTTCACATCTTTTTTGGGTGTGCGGAGTAACCTCTACACATAATAGATGCTCACCCAATCCTTGAATGAAGAGTCGAAAGCAGTGAGGTGGGCCCTTCCCTGGGGCCAGTTCTTTTCTGGTGACTGGAAGTATATCCTTTGCTTTTCTTGGGATGGGGATGCAGAGGAGGAGCCTGGAATCTTCAAGTTCTCCAGGGCTTTTGGTTTTGGGGCTGAGACCTGAGGCTGAGGTTACCCCTTATGGAATCTGGCCACAGGCAGATAGGATGTTGGGGTGCCCAGTTCTACAGAGAATCTTTCTGTCCAAATGCATGGAAACTGGGCTACTCCTCCATCTCCCTTCCTCAGTGTGGCCCCCTTAGGGCACCTGTGCCCCTCAAGATCACAGATGCAGAGTCAGGGGCCAACTTGAGTAGTAACTCCAAGAAGCATCCTGTTCCTTAAAGCTCCTCTTTATCTGTACCAGGAGATCAAAGCCAAGAGTTTTCCCTCTGGGGGAGAGAGAGGTGGTCACCTCTCCCCAGGATTATATTGGTAAATTGCATGGATGTGTCATTATTATGTAATTTGACTTCTGGCCCATTATCTCCTTTTGTCTTCCAATCACTATGGGTAAATAGAATTTTCTTCTTTACTCAGAGGAGGAAACCAAAGCTTGGAGAACTTAAACATTTGGTCCATGGCTCCTCTGTCCTCCTGTGTCTTCCTCTTTGTCACACCTACTCATTATAACTGCCTTTATCTCAGAAATCTGGCTGAGGTCCTCAAGTAATGGTCCAGTATGACTTTCCTATCTTCTCTCTTCCCCATCCCCATTTTTCTTTCTCCTGATTGGGGAAGAGACTAGGGAAGGAGGACTCCAGTCAGACTTCTTTCATGCACCCCCTCTAAAAAAAGAAAGTAATAATAATCATAAACAGGCATTTATTTCTCTGATTTATGGGTCTGGCTTAGCCAGCTGCCTGTGTATTAAAGTCTGGCACTGCATCGAAATAAATACTAGAGGGTGCTATCCCAACTTCCTTATATTCTACCTATTTTTTTAAAGATTGAATTGAACCATAAACTTAAATCTTCCTCAGCCCAGGAGGAAATACACACTAGCCAAGTCTAAACAGTATTGATCCTTGGCTCTTTCTGAGGGCAAAGGTCTCTGTTCTCTTGCCAGAAACTCCTGTTCCTTCAGTAGGGTCAGGAGGAGGAGGTGTGGATGGGGGTGGACTACAGAAGGGGTATTCGGGTGTATGGTGGTGCATTGTAGGTCTGTGTTAGCTTGTATGTTTGTGGGTTGTATTGCATGTGGGCATTTGTATAGAGGTGCTATTGACTGATAAATAAATATATTTATTTAGGCTTGGGAGGTGTGTGTGTTTTGAGTGTATGAGCACCAATAGTGATTGGTGTTTGTGGGTGTGTGTGTGTGTGTCCAGGCTGCCGAGGGCACAAAAAAAGAGTCTGTACTAACCCCCACAGCCCTGTCACCCCATGACAGGGCTTCCAGATGCCCCAATGCCCTCAGTAAAAAAGCCAAGAGACTGCAGGGGTAGGGGTGACCCTGGCTGACACCAAGAAGCCGAGGCCAAGGCCAGGGTCAGGGAGACTGGCCTCCCCAGGCTCCTTGCCCCGTGAAGGTGTCTGCTGTGGCTTTTCTGGGGATGGCCATCTGTTTCTCCAAAGGTCAGCCTTGCTTTTCTTCTTCATGAAAGCTCTTCCTCTGGCAATACAGGCAACCTTCATTCCTCATCTTCCAACAGGCACAGGCTGGGAAGGGGGTGGGGAGCCTGAAGACCCCTCTCCTCGCTTTGCCTCACTGCCTGGGGCCCATTTAATCTCTATGTCACCATGGCTTAAATTGGAAATCATGTTCACTCCGTCTGGAGGGAGGTGGCCAAGTACTGCTCCATCCCCCATCACCCCACCAGAGACCTCTTCTCTCTTTCACTCTGAACCCAGGTGAAAGAATTGTGGCAACTTGTGGAAAGGGGCAAGACTGGGGACTCCGCCAGCCCCCACTCCTCCCCCAATGATTTAGGCCAGGCATTTAATTGTTGGAGGGGATCCACAGAGATTCTTGAATAAAAAGTTTCATTTAACTGGGGGTGGGGGATGGGAGGGAAAATGCCTGGCAGGGTGTGAGAGCATACTGGAAGTGAGAGGCAAAATCTTCAGAGTTCCTCTAAGTCCAGTAAGGGCCTCAAGAGTGTCACTGAGTGGGTGGTACCAATGCATACATAGACATGCAGCACATGTGCACATATTTCTGCACACCCAAGTGCACAAAAAATGTACTCACATGTATAATACTTGTACACCTATGTAAAATGTGAGCAAATATACAAACAAGCATCTAGATATCTAGAACTGACATGCAGAGGTGGGTTCCTAGCAAGCACGTGGCCATGGCCCATGTAGAAATTTCTGGCACTTTTTTCACATGACCCAGGAGTACACCTGCTGGTGTCCAATACACACCTGCATGCCCCAGCTAGTGGGCTTTGCTCCTACCCAGTGTAGGGACAGCCCTTCCAGGGCTGGTGACACACTAGACTGCCCACTTCTTTTCATGAAGGCCACCAGGGAGAACTGGAACTGAGGTGAGTGGATTGATTGTGTGGGGGTGGAAAGTCTGGAGTCAAGGCAGCCCCTTCTCTCTCCCCAGAGACTCTGGGCTCAGACACAAATGTGCTGCTGCTACACCCATCTCCATCCCTCCTTCCCACCTACCCTGCACCTTCCCAGGTGTACCTCCTGGGGGTGAAGCAGATCCAGGGAGGGAGAGGGCAGACTTCTGAAGCTGATTTCTCAGAGAGTTGGGTAAGTCTTGGGCCATTATAATTTGTACTTTGAGTTTGCTTCTAAATGCAGCCTTTCCCAGAGATGCCATTCTGGAGATGGAGCAGGCCCCTCCACTCTGGAATTCTTCCCAAAGATATGGGGTAGGTTGCTGTGAGCACATTTGGAAAGATTTCAGGTTGCAATAATGGATTGCAGAAAAGCAGAGATCGGAGCACTGTGCATGCTCAAACACACCCAGCTTATCCGGAGGAGAAGATTGGATCCATGCTCCAGACTCGCCTTTAGGATGTGGGAATGGGGTGAGGGGTGGTGGTGGGAGGATGCAGAAGGAGCCCTGTGCTGTGGGAAGCTGTGAGCACAAGCCTCCCCGCTCAACACTGGCAGGGGACAGGGTATACACGCAAACAATCTCTCAGGGACTAGCAGCTACCAGAAGATTCCTCCCAGACCCAGCTGCCATGCAAGTGCAAGCGCAGGGGTGGTGAGAAGCGCCATCCTGGTTGTACTTAGTACCCCCTCTCCATATCCCCCCACCCCCTCCCACTCGCTCCTGGCACCCCAGGAACAGCAATTACATCGCAGAGAGGAGGGAGACCCCTGTAGGTGAGATGGAAGAAATCCAAGGAAGAGAGGGACCTACTAAAATTGAACATTCCTCAAGGACAGATCACTGCAAGAGTGGGCTAGGACCCTGACTGAGAGGCCAGCAGATTCAGGCAGGAAGGCACACAGTGGTGCCTAGTGATGAAGAGAAGGCAGTGGGAAACCACTGATAAAGCCCTGCTGCTGCCCCACACCCCCACCCAGCTGCAGTGAGGCAGCCATTAAAAGTCTTTCATCCAAGATGAAAATTCATCATTACAAGAAGATACATCGAGAAATTTAAAAATAACAACAGATTCTCTATTTACTGAGAGCCAGTGTCCCACATTGCTAGTCATTTGACACAATTTACTTTTTTCCAACCTCACACACTTCTTTGAGCTGGATATTATCATCCCCATTTTACAGGTAAGAAAAGTGAGGTCCAGGGACGTTCTTGCCAAGGTCACACCAAACCACGTTAAAACTTACAGTGTAATTATATGTCATAAAATACCAGGACGATTCTCCCGGTGTGCTGTGATGCTTCCACAGTAAGAGAACTTCTGCATAAGGTCAGGATAGGGGTGGATTTGGGTTAAAGGCTATTCTTTCTCTTTTGGACTCTTCACTAGGAGTAGTCCTCAGCCGCCACCTCCAGCCTCCCACTCTTCCCTCAAGTTAGTAACTCACGCTCGAATTCTTGCTTTCAAATCCCACTCCACCCAGGTTGGTCTCAGATTAGGTTCCCTGGAGGTCTTCAAGATGACCCCTTCCCACCACAATCAGCAGGATCTACCCTCACAATCTCCTCTCCCTTCTGAGCCCAGTCTGGCTCGGCCACGCAGCCCGCCCGTGGCGTCTCGGACTTTGGCTTCTCCCGGCTGGCTGGAGCTGCCTGCGCGCCCAGCGCGGTCTGCGGAGGGCGCTTCGCAGATGCACTTCCGGTCAGCGCAGCGAAGGCCGCAGGCTTGGACCGCGCTGACCTGTCGAGTCAGGCTGGAGATCGGAGAGCATCTGGGGCTCGTCCTCTCTCGAGGAGCCTCGAAACCCCAATTCTGCTAGCCCTGCGCGGGATCCTGCCCACCGGCTCGATGGGGACGCCAAGGGGAGGGCTGCCCCGGCGGCTTACCCGCGCCGGGCCGCGGGCGGTGGACAGGGACCCGCCTCCCTCCACCCGCAGGAGCCAGTGCTCCCGCATCTCCCACCCAGGTTCCCCCGAGCGCCTCTCTCTGCACAGTTTCGATTTGTGTCTAGGCGGGGTTCGCTCTCCTTTCGGTAATTTTCTATGGGCTTCCCGGCCTCTGGGTTCCTCTCCCTGGTCCTCTATCCAAGGTTTCCGTTTTCGTTCAGAAGACTGCCCTCCTGCGGTCAACCTCTCCGACCGCTCGGCCTCGGCCTTTGCGGAGGGCGTGCCTGGGCGTCTCTTTGGCTTCCTGCCCTCCGTCTCCTCTGGTGCGTGGCCCGGCTGCCAAGTTTGCTCCCGGGACTGGGAGGCTATGAGGGAGGCCGCGGACTTCCGACCTCTCGCTTCCCTCCCTGGGCCGGCGCGCGGGACCGGGGCTGACCTTGGAGGCGGCCACGCTCCCCCCTCCCACCGTGTTCCCCAGTCACCCCCGGCCCCCTTGACTCCCGGGCTACCAAGTCGTGGCCACGGGGGAAGCGCCCTTCCCTTGGCGGTGCGCCCTTGTCCTGGCGGTATCGCGCAGCGGCTGGGAATCTGAGCTGCGCAAACCATGTTTCGGAGCGGCCGGGCCTGGGGTCAAACCAGGAAGGAGGAGGGGGTGGACCTCGGGCTGTGGAGACCCGACTTTATTTGTTTCAACTTGTCCTGAAGGGTTAGACGAGGCGCGCGCGCTCGCACACTTGCCACCGGGAGCCGAAACCCCAGCTGGCTCGGCTGCCCGGCTCGGCCCGCCCGCTCGGCGCCCTGCGTGGCCCTGGCTGGCCCGGAGGCCCTGGCGTCCGAGAGCTTGGGCGTCTGCCTTCTCGGTGCCTGGCTGGGGCGAACTTGGCCCGCGAAGGGCCGCCACCTGCATTTTCCTGGACTAGGTGAGCGCCTTCCGAAATCCCAAATGCGGGATCCTTTTTTTGGGGGCGAGAGAAAAAGTTGCAGCAGCAGCCCTGCCCCCTGCCGCCTCTTCCCACAATAAAGCGCCCACTTTCAGGTGGCAGACTTTTTTCCACCTTCCCTTTCCTTCCTTTCTGGAGATATTTGGCCAACTCGCTTTCCTAGGCACAGCTGTGGTCTCCCCTTCAGGTTAACTGTTTGCATGGAATTTCTTTAAAACTAGGGCAGTCCTCTTGCCCTCGGTCAGCATCTTTTCTGAGCGGCGCCCACCCAGGCCCTATAGAGCTTCCAGGAAGGCGCGGCCGGCTAGGCGGGCGTGAGAAGGACGGAGGCCGGGCGAGGATCTTCGGTCCTTTGCTGCAACTCCCCCGCCTCCTCCCTTTGCAGACTGAGCTCTGGCCTTCAACGCTAGCCTCACGGCTTCAGGGTCGGTTCAAGTGCGCTGTCCTCAGCGGGCAGAAACAGAAAGCTCCGTCGGAATCGCTAGGTACCTACCCGGGGGAGGACGGCCAAACTCCAGTTCCATGTTCCTCGGGCCTCAGTTTCTTATCTGTTCTCCAAAATGCCCTAACAGGGTCGAGCTGTTTGGAGCTGCAGAGTGAGAAGTCTAGGGTTGTGGGTTTGCGTACTGGCAAGGGAGTGAGGGGACCCGGGGTGTTGAGGGAGGAGAGAATTGGAAGGACAAAGCCTCCCCACGCCACTTTCATTCAGCTGAAGTGAACAAACTTCCCTTTTGGGATAGAACTATTGGGGCTCTCGGACTAGGCAGGATCAGGGGGTTCCAGGTGGGCGAGATTCTGTGTTCCATACACCTCACGTGCAAACTTTGCCCCCAAACTGAAGCTGCCAGATACCCGGGGGTTTTGAGGAGGCGCCGCCACAGCGCCCCGCACAACTCAAGTGCAGACTGCTGACTTGTGTATAAGACGCCTCTGCCCTCAGTCTTGGCCGGGCCTCGGTGGAGAGGGCTTGCTCTCCTTTCTCTCGGACAACGTGATCGGATATTTCTCCCTCTCAGGGCTTCTCTCCTTCCTTAGTTACTCCAGGAGAGCTGCTCGCGTTTGGATTTGGCCCACCAATCTAAGCAAAACGACCCGCCTGGTGAGGTGCAGGAGCCGTGGCCCTCCCTCCAGCTTCCTGGGGGTAGGGTGGGGACCCCTCCCCTAGAGATTCTCTAGAGCCAGAGTGTTGATGATCGTTACTTTAAATTAAAAGTCCTTCTTTTTACTTTCTGTCTAAGCTTCAACTTAGTTTCAGAGAATGAAGCGTGAAAGCTCTATTATGGAGATTACCGATGCTTCATTTATTCCCGCAAATGGCAAACACTGCCCGGCAAAGACCGAGCGAGCGAGTTCCTTGTCTCGGCTCCTCAGCCGTCTCCGGGCTCACAAGCTCACTTGGCTGTGAGACAGCATTGTCGGGAAAACCCCTACAATGGGCTCACCTGGGGAAGGGAAGAGCTCTGTTCGCTGGGGCTGCAGCCAGCAAGCTCCCGCTGGTTGGGGTAAAGACCTAGTTACATACCCCTGACTTGAGAGTTGAGGGATCCCTGTGATGTTGAGTGTATGTGCCTGGAGAAATCCCATGGACAGAGGAGCCTCATGGGCTGTAGTCTATGGGTCCCAAAAGCAGTGGAAATAACTGCTAGCCTTAATACTGCACCTCCCTTTTCTATTTACAGTGGAGTTCCTTGGAATTTGCAGTGTGTTCCAGGAGAGCCAGGAGACCCATGTATGCTGTCCTGACCTCATTCACTTTGTCATTCCAACCTCTAACCCTCCCTGATCCTCTCCATGCTCAGGCGGTCAAGAGCTTGTGTCCAAAGTGACAACTCTCTGTCCACAGTTTTATTTTGATGCATATATGCAGTCTCAGTGGGTCCTTTTGGAAGTAGATCCAGAGCCTTTCTACCTTTGATGTACAAAACTCACCTAGTGACTTGGTGGTGGTTGTTGTTTAGTTGCTTAGTCTTGCCCAGCTCTTTGCTACCCCATGGACTGTAACCCTCCAGGTTCCTCTGTCTGTGGAATTATCCAGGCAAGAATACTGGAGTGGGTTGTCATGCCCTCCTCCAGGGATCTTCCCAACCCAGGGATCAAACCCAGGTCTCACATTGCAGGCGATTTGCCTTCTCCATAATGAAAGATTCTTTGGTCATTTCACAAAGAGGCAGTTGGAAAGAAGTGAAATGACCTCTGGGGGGAGAAACGATAAAGATTTCTTATTCTTTTGAGACAGAGCAGTGAAGTTTGAAGAGGAAGAAGCATAAACTCCTAGAAGGAGAATTTCCCAAGTTCAGGCTTAAATTCCTTTGTGACACTGTATTATTAACTCCAACACAGTGGCAGGCCCACATTCCAGTTATCCCACGCTGGGAGCCCCTCCGCCACAAAGGCTGCTGTTTGCGAGGAGGGTGGATAACCAGGAGGGATTGTCAGTCCTTCTTTCTCTCACCTTATCCAGCTCACAGACTGCAGGGAAAGTGGCAGTTAATTCTGCTTCTGTTTTAGAGGAGCTAGTTTTTCTTAAAAAGCCACCTTATGGAAGTGTGTGTGTGTGAGACTTGCCTTGGGGTATCAACAGGGACCATGCTGGAAATGATGCATTTCCCTTATTAGGTGGCTGTTGACTTGTCCATAGCTTGCAACGGAGTCAAGCCCCTATAGTCGTCCTTTCTGCCTTTAATAGATGATGACTTTTTTACCACAAAGGTCCTCAGTGGTCAAGAGCGGCAGGCTTAATGGTTCTTTGAGGGCAAAGTCACCTCACAGAGCCTGGGGAGTTTCCACTGATGCAGTAAGGGATGACAGAGCCAGCTGGATGGGGAGGGGCTGCGACGGTGAGTAGATATGATGACGCATCACTAAGTCAGGGAAGGAGGGGAGAGGGCTTGCTGCTCGCACAAACAGTGGTCAACTTTCATTAACTGCACAGTAATTTTAATGTGAAGGCAAATACCAGAATGCTCTAGTGCCCATTTTGCATTAATGGCCTTTAATATTAGATAAGGAGGGGGTCAAAGAGAGAATAGAGGTGTTCGGGAGATTTCAATCTTCTTTCAAATTTAGAGGGCTTTTTTTTTGGGAGGGGGGGTTGTGGTTTCCATTCCTTTACCCTACCAAATGCATGAAGTGGGAGTCAGTGAACTGAAAACTTAAAAGGTATTCTTTGGCAAACAGAGATTGGCTTCTAAGGGTAACAAACATCAGAGGGAAACCTCTGCTGTGTCCTGATAAATTATTCAATCAACTCAACTTGACCTAAGTCAAGTGCCTGTGATGCCTGAGGTGGGCGTTGGTGGGCACTCTTAGTGTCCCAGGTGCCATGTTGGTATGGTATAGCCCAGATTTCCAGATCAGCCATGGGAATTCCTGAAGGCTGGTTGTCTGGAATATTGTAAACACCATCGGAACCCATCCCTTAACTTTAATGATATCAGAGGCAATACCTCTGGGACTGATTCCGGCTGGTTAACTTAGCTGAATTTATGATCTGTGAAAGAGAAACCAAAGGCAGGTTCAGGTGCATCAACCTTAGTTTTTTATGTCAATAGCTTCAGGAAAAAATTATTTCCCTACTTTTAACACACAGATCTGTTCAGGTTAGTGGAATAAAGCACAGATGTACAGAATTTAGAGATTATATTCTATTTCTCATGATACTTTCCCTCCTTGTCTTTGTATTTGTTTTCAGGGGCTATCCACGCTCATGTCTGAATTTTTGGTGGATATTTTTTTCTGGGAAATGTGGTTGTATAGAGTAGTCTCAAGTAGCTTTTGAAAGTGTAACCTTGAATTGGGAACAGGGCTAGATGCAGGGTGAGTCCTGACATTCTGGGCATCACATAAAATGTATGACGTTAGAGGAGCATCTCTGAAATGACTCTGGGTCTATTTCGGGGCAATATTCTTTGAGGTTATTATTAAGGGAAATACCTTCTTCAACATAAGCACCACATTTCTGTATGGGCAAAACTTGGGCAGAAATTTGAAACATCCTGCCTATGAACATCCATTGGGCCATTCTGTGTTAAATTGCTTGTGGTAAGTTCACCATTGCAGGCCTAGCCCTTGAAGTTTACATTCTTGGAATTCTAGGACTCTTTCTGGGATTCTTTTAGGTACAGTCTATACATGTAAACCAGTTTAAGTAAAAATGACACCATGACTGAAACAGGGGTTGGCTGAAGTCAAACAGACAGCCATGTGTGGTTGTCTAAACTGCTTCCCTCCCTCACCTTGTCCAGACCAGATTATGGGTGGAGAGCAAGCCCGCGACCAGTCCTCCTGCAAAGTGTGCCATTTGTTCCCAACTGACTAGAGTTCGATAGGACGCAGGTAAGGGACAGACTGGGAGGAGCAACACCCCAGAATTCTCCTTTAAAATCAAGTGCGTTTACCTCTAATGAGTAAAATCCCAGGATGATGAATCCTGGGGAGGAATTCGGAGCTGGCCTTGAAGTGAAAAGGTGACTAATTTCTTGTTGGTGTTCATAAATATGTGTGCATTTCCTTCAAGAGGTTACAGTGCTTACGTGGAGGCTGCCTATGAACTACCTCAACCTAAAGGGAGAGTCCCTTTTTTCTTATTAATTTCTTCAGTGAAGGACTTTATAGAAGAAATGTTCCATGCACTTTTCCTTGGAAACCCTAGACAGTGAGCTGTCAGCCTCCCTGCGGGGTGGAGAACTTAATACCCTCAGAAGTGGGAAGCCAACAATCAAACTGAGTAAGTCCCAGAACCACCCAGGATAAAGACAAAACAAAAAAAACCCTCTTGGATGTTCTGACTCAATATCCTTGGCGTCAGGACAAACAAGTCATCGTAATCCTGTGCACAGTTTTTCTAAACTTATCTGGAGTCTCATCTCTGACATTCAGACTGGCAGATGCCACAGTGAAAATGGAAGTTTATGCCACTGCTTGACCATCCAGGCTGTTATTTATTTAGTTTCATATGTGGGACGAGTGAGGAGATATAAGAGGAGAGAATTTCTGGGAATCTTTCATGGTTGATACAAGGCTGATCTTTTTACAAAAATGGAATTTGCTGTTTAATAAATAAAACTCTACATGTCAGTCTGGGAAATGTGACACTTATTTGAGTGAATGAAAGATGGATGAGGAGTTGAATTGTGGGCTGGGGTGGGTGCAGCTTCATCCTGTTTCTAGATTCACGTTCATTGGAAAGAAGGCAAGTCTCCTCCCTCAGGTAACTCAGGGTAGTGGTCAGGCCTTGCCTGTGGGCAGACTCAGAGGCCATTGTGGGCCCAACGAGATGTAAAAACTTCAGACTCTGGGTCATTTTTTTTTTTCTGGTCTTCAAAGTAACTGTCCATACTCTCCAGTTGAGGTAGCAGGAAATGGAGACAAATGACTTTAGGGGGAAGGGGTGGAGGGTGCACACGAGCTTATGGTGCCCAGTTTAGACTGTTTTCTTTCCATCACTTCATGTGTCTGAATGGTGGGAACTTTCTATCTGGAAGAGAATTATTTCTGTGCACAATTGTCAGTCCTGCCAGGAAAGTTATAGCTGCCCTATAAAAGGGGACTGACTGCCTGTCTCCCTTTGTCCTAGGTTGGGAAGGCCTTCTGGTCAATAAATACATATTAATCATGTAAAAGGATTGACATGCAAATGAAGGGCACCATTGACAAGCCCTGGATGGCAGAAGAGAAACCCTCTGCAGCCGTGGTCCTGGCTGGAGGAAGCCAGGGCTGCACCAGGCTCGTCACAGGGTGTTTTCTAGAGGGTTAAACATCCTTTTCCAATAATGATGTGAAAGAGTTAATTGAACTGGAGGTGGCTTTGGGCTATTTTGCTTACGATCCTTCTTAGCTCTGCCCCATCTCCAGGTTTTTTCTTTTGATTTTAAGTCTGGTAAGAGGCAGGCCACCCTTTGGATCGCCGTGTCTCTCAGTCCAACTGTAAGTCTCCAATGGAACTTTGCTCTTCTGATCAAAGAAAAGGTGAACCAAACAGGGAAAATGGTTAAAAGCTTAGCTGAATTTTTTGAGGAATGCGTGATGTTGTAGGAATAATTATTAGTTGCCATTATGAATTACTGCTTATAAAATAGCATGTTACATATCGTCATGGCTTTCTTTACAGAGCAAAGACACTATAAAATGACCTGGTGTAGGCAGAACTACGTTTGACTCATATTTTTCTATGTGCGTGACACCTGTGGGTATGTGCAGCCCACACAATGATTTTTAGGTTACATATGACCAGTGGAGAATATGATTTGTTGTCAAGGCATATATTGAAAATCTTTTGCTGTGAGGACAAAACAAAAATGCATTGTTGTATGCTCCCAACAGATCTCTGAGGTGAATATAGTTTCTTTATCCTTTATGAATCATCAGAATATAAGAAAATATTTTATATCCTCTGGTAAACTAAATTATTCAGAAATAGAAGTGAAGGGAATTACTTGAGTCAGTGGATGGTCTAACTTTGGTCTTCTTTAGGGGTATGTGATGTTTTAAAAGGTGGACAATTGGCATTTATATAGTTTAGGCTTCGAGTTATGCCTGTAGATACTTGTTAGCTGAGATGCATGCATTCAGTACTTTTGGAATTGGACCACAAACTTATTTTGGTGATATTCCTGCTCAGGCTATAGGTGTCAAACTGGGCCCTGGGTTAGTAAAGACGATGGATGTCTGGGGTTCTGGCAGGTCAGGCCCTGGGAAGAGTTAGCAGGGTAGTGTGTGTGTATCTGATGACTTTCTTTTGTGGTCTATGTCTAATATTATCTAATTCTCTGCAACTGAATAACAGATCTAGTCACATTAACTGGGGCTGGGAGGGAAGCAGGAATATAAATGGTTTTCCTCTCCCGGCCTGAAACACTAACCACGATGCCTTGTGAGTTAAATGTATCTGAGGATGACTGTGGGACTGCGATCTTTTAGTGTTTGGGGCTATATTAGTGATTTGCCCAAATCACTAATATTAGCAAGATAGTGATTTGCCAAAACAGTTGCATTTTCCTTTTAAATGAATTCATGAGGATGCTTTTGGAGGGAGGCTTGTTGACTCTGAAAATCAATACCCAGTTCGAAATCAAGCACTATCTCCTGATTTCTCACTATGGATGTATTATGCTTAATATGCTTTGCTAATGTTTATCTTAGATTTAAAATGAATCAAATATTACCTAGAATTCAAACCTAGTAAACATGTTGTCTGTTGAATTTCTCTCTGTGTGTGTGTATGTGTGTGTGTAAAGGAGAAAGTAGCTATTGCCAGAGATAAATTATTTAACACAATTTTCCTGTAATGTGAAGAAGCAGGCTGAGCCTCATTTTTTGGATTATGATTTGTATTATGAAATGCTTATCAAATGTTTTCCAAAGATTAGTTTAATTTTAATTAAATAAACCTTTCTCAAGAGAAGGCTCCCAACTATTTCTTGTACCCAGAGGCTAACGTACTTGTTGTTTTTAATTATTTTCTGCTGTTACCCAAAGTGCTTTGGATTCTCCCACCCAATTAAATCAAAGGCGCAGGTTCCTTATACACAATATGTTTAATATTTAATTTTAATTAAATTAATTAAATTGTTTATTTAATTTTATGTGCATTATTGTGCATAGAATAATGCAAAATTCATGATCTTAAGAATTAGGGTGGAGAGGTGAATCAGAGCAGCTTTCAAACAAGCTAATTATGGAGCTTAAAGGAAACCTCCCCCTCATTTCCAGGGGAAACATCCTGACATAACCTGAACTTTCTCTTGCAGTGCTCTGTGGCCAGAGCGCTATGGATATGGGGTCGTTGGCCTCTTTAGTCCTCTTGATCTTGCCCTGCAGTTTGCAGCTGTAGCAGCTGCTCGGCAGAGGAAAGCGTACGTGCGGGCCTGTACACGCTGTTGTCACGGCTCACATGCAAGTGACATTTTCTGCTTTGCTGAGGAGCCACCAGCATAGTGCTCCTGGGGTAGGGCCATTTTCTACCAGAAACACAGGCAAAACTTCAGTAACGTCTTTTCCATTCAAGAAAGGCCCATTCTAATGGCTTGGAGCTGCCTTAATCTAGGCCAGTGCTTAAAAATGTGGAGGCATGCAGAGGGGCTCACCTTTTGATTGGAAGCAGTTCCTTAAGGGTAGGGGGAGGCGCCCACTGCCCTGGCTCAGTTTCCATTACAGTTTGCATCTTCAGGGCATGGTTTTCAAGGGTGTTTTTTATCTGCACAGTGCTAGGCATAACTGTCTCTCACTAGAATGCTTAGTTCTTAGGAAATCAGTCTGAACAGACATAGGCTATAGAGACCCATAAAAACCCACAGAATGCTTAATTTGCTTTGCCATCGCTCCCATCTGACTTGTCTCTAAAACAGTGAACTCTGGAGTAAACAGTTTGAAGCGCCCGAGATGAAGAAGCTCCGTGAATTTCGAGGCAATTTTATTGTCTCCCTTCCCTACTTTCCTGACTCCTAAATAATGACACTCTCACCATCGTGGCCCTCTACTTGGGACATCTGAGCCAAATTTTCCAAACTTGACCTCATGAAGTGGTGTAGTCACTAAACTTCTTTTCATTTCGGGGTTTTGCACATCTGGACCACGGTTGACTATTTACACTTATCACCACTCTATAAATTTTTTTCTGTGGGTGGGTGCAGAGTGTTTCTTTCTAAAAGCCTTCTTCTTACAGAGACTTGTTAACTGCACTTTGTGAAGTCTAAAGTTTAATGTGATTAACTCAGCTACTGAGAAAAAAGGAGAAAAAAATTAATGGAAGGAAGGAAGAGAGAAAGAAAAACAGAGGAGAGAAACTACTGTTCCTAGGTGAGACGGTTTGCCTTTTTGGTAGCCACCTTAAATGAGAACGAAGCCGCTAAAAATAAACTGTCTTTTTGTCGGTGGTGTTTGTTTTTTCCCCCTCTAAGTCTGGTTTTGTTTCAGTAGATTAAATATTATCATAAAAGTAGCTGATGATGCAGTAAATTAAAAATCAGGTTGTGGAATATTTTTTGAAAACCTTTTTTTTTGCTTCTGTGGCATTAACCCAGTTGGGGCAAACATTAGTTTTAAACCAAAAACATTTGTCAGGAGAAATTTTTGCTTTAAATAAGGGTTTGGGAAATACTGAGAGGCACAGTTAGCCAGAATGGGGAGAGAAAAGAGTAAAAGAGAGTAAAAAACTAAAAACGGAACCCAAAAGTTGGAGAGAGATTAATGCTGGCTTGCTAGGCATAGAAAAAAATAACTCGCCCTCCATTTTCATTGCTCTTCTGTGAGCCTAAAAAGATTTTTAGTGCAAGTCATAAGCCTGTGTAGCTGCAAGAAATGTATCTGAGAACAGATGCAGTTGAGTTTGTGGGGCACTGCTGTTTCACCACGTTTAGCATCAAATTATGAATTAAACAAGAAGAATGAATAACAAATTAGGACTCGCCTAAGCTTAGCTTTGTGCAGTGGGACAATGAAAATTTATTTGAATTCTATTCCTTGATGAGGTTACAGATTTTCTTCCAACAGAAGATATGCGTTAATATGGTGGAGGCAATTATTGGAAGTTCATTTTCTGTGCACATCTTAGAAACCTTTTCATGGAAACAGAAAATTCCTGCGCAGATTTGGATTTTAGAAAAACTCTGTGTTATGCACTCTGTGGAAGGCCCAGTGTAGGAATAATTTGTTAAAAGTATTCTGAAGGAAGGCATTAGAAATATGGAAGCTGAGCTGTGTGTATGTGTATGTGTGTGTGGGGGGAGTGGTGGTTGTTTTTTGATGTGTGGGAAGACAACTGCTAGAGTGTGGCTTTTGGAATTCTACAACAGGCTGAGAAATGACAGGCTTCTTACAGCTGGGCTGTTTGTAAAACAACAACAACAATCCTCGCCCCCCACCAAAAGACAGAAACCCTCATGCTTTCCAAAGCTGACTGCGCTTTTAAAAGTACAGTCAACTGTTCCTCCTCACCTAACTGGAACGGGAGATAATATGCTGCGACCCTTGCTAATGCCTTCACCACATGCTGAAAGTGGGGTGAAGAAAGGAAAGGTTGCTGGAAAGTTAACAAGAGAGCAGACGCGCAGACAAGTTAGATATACTGGGAGGAATTTCTTGCGTGGCTAGATGTGAGAAAACTTTTCAAGCCCTTAATGGAACCCATGTGCATCATCGTTCCAAGCTTATTAAAGAGACTAAATAGACAGGCACGTAAGGAGACATAAAAATATCACCTGGGCTCACACTTGGGGTATTTCAGAAAATTAAACAAAACCTGACCCTAGGTCTCTGCTGCATAGTCACTGGTTATGCCTAAATGATGCCACTTTGCTATTTTATAAGCAACATTTTACCTGCAAAGAGTTTCTGATTTATGGAAAAAATTTGTGAAGATGGTTGCCTTCGCTTCATTATTACAGTTGCCAGGTGGGGTTTGCTTCTTCCTGAGTACGTTCTCAAGAGGCAGAAGGCTTCCTGGAGAATGTAGTTTGTGTAGCTTTAGCAGAACTCCTGACGACGTTGAAGAAGATGCAGGGGCTTCATACACAAACCCTTTTTTGAAAATAAAATAACAGTTGAATGTATTCAAATAGCAGGGTTTTTTTGTTTGTTTGTTTTAAAGCTAGCTTTAGTGGAAGGACCAGATTTTCATGGATTGCTTTCATGGAGGTGCCTTTCCTGCCTTCTAAACCTCCTAGCCTATTTGCTTCTACAGGTACAGTTCATGTTAGCTTGCTGTGTCTTTTTTGGTGTCACCTTTGAGATTCTGACAAAAACTGGGGTACACAACCTGAAGCCAGCCTCCTTTATCCCCACCTTACTCTCCAAGTACAGGGAAGATCTGTGCACCCCCAAGTTCTGTCTGGTGCCCTGGCCTTACTGATTCTGTTTGGAGGGCCTTGAGCCACAAGAAGCCAATTTACCATGTTTTTTTTTTCTTTCCTCAAAATGAACTTAATTTTAAAAGTTGGGGGGCTAGGGAGGTAGTGTCCCAGGAGGAACCTCTTTTGGAAATTAGTCACTAAAATCACTTCTCAGAGGGTTTAAAAAAATCTCCAACTGATTCCCTTCTCCCACTGCCCTCTCACCCCCTCCCTGCCTTCACCCCAACGTGCTAATCACATTCAGGCCAAAGGCAGGAATGGGCTACCTGGCTGCAGCCCAGAGGACATTTTATTTTATTTACAGATGAGCTGTTAACCCCTGAAATATGGATTCATCTGGAAGCTGTGACACCAGGAAGGCTAGCCCCATTTCGGCAGCTCCAGCACAGAGCTGCAATAGTACTTACCTTAATTAGCTGTGTCATTCAGAACAGAGCCAGCTAGCAAGCAGGCCTGGGAGGAGGGCCCAGCCCCCTTCCAGCCTTCCCAGTGGGATGGTCTCCATTAATGTGCGTGCAGCCCAGGGCCTGGCCATGGAGTCGATTCTACTCCAGCCGTAGATAGAACCTCGCTGCTTTCTTTCACCAAGTGGGGCTCCAAAGTAATGGCCTCAGACCTGGGTTCATACCCTCCCATTTCTATTTCCCAATAACTGTTGACCTCTTGGAAGCAATGACTTTGAAAGGATATGCTGTTGCTCCAGGAATACTGCAATTGCTTGAAACTTTTAAGAGTTTCTATTTTAGAAGCTAGTTTACAAATCATATATTCACACACACGCCTCACCACAGACACATAAAAGGAGTCTTGTTATTTTATATCGGAACCTCACTCATGCTCAAAATAGCATTTCCAGTCTGATCACTTGCCTTATTCATCAGACTTGGCTGAGAACGACTTTCAACTCTTACTCAAACTCAGATCCTCCCTGAAGGACGAAACTTCTCCACCACTGAGGATTTTCAAAAGATTCTCAGTGGGATCCGATGCACTTCTAGAAGAAGAGTTTGTGGGGCTTTTAAGCATAGCAATGTAGCTGGAATAAAATATGAGTTTCCAGCATGTCTCTTTGGAAGGGGACAAGATATATTTGGATGTGAAAATTCTGGGTTGGTGAAAATTTCGATCTTGAAACATGGCCAGCAGACCTGCCATACCCAACCCCACCCCACCCCATCCCATCCACTGATTCAGCCCAAGCCTTGCTTCAGTGGGTGCTGTGGAACTAGTGAACATTTCAAGTGAATATTTGTTTGCATTTCAAACATGGTGGGTCAGGCCCCTCTGATGCCAATTAAATGGTTTGGTTTTAAGGAATGAGAACATTTCTGGAATGAGAGAATCTAGCAATCGGGTGTCTTTTTATCAAACTCTTTCTCTAACTTGCTTCTTTATGTCTTTTCTCCCATAATATAGATCTGTAGACAATAGTGATGTATAAAAATTCATTGGCCATGAGACATTCTGAGAATATATTTCTGTTGATAGGAGACCTAATCTGCAGCAAGCATGTTTCCTGTTTCCATTCGTTTATTATATGTAATATATGTGTATATATATATATTTTAAAGAGTCCTCAGATGCCCCACCTTTTCTTCTAAAAACAAGGACATTGGAAGAGGGCAATTAGGAGGCAGAGTAGAATACACCCTGATAGCCCTGATCACATGTGTGGCATCAATAAAGCAAGGGCTTCCAAAACAATCTAAAGGTAGAGAATTTGATACCTGACACCTGATTGAATAGTATCAACACAGTCATTAGGGGAAGCATCAAAGCTCTCTAGAGTCTCCTTCTTGCCGGCTTTCTGGTTAGCCTTGATTTATTTTGAATTACATTTGTGGGCACTCTAACCGAGCCAGAGCTTGATGGTGCCCTACTAGAGATGGGTTCTCTTTATGGACAGAGAGTTCTCTGCCTGCCCGGATCCCAGAGAGGGCCAGTGGGGTGGGATGGGGAGTGCATGGGGAGAGCCCCTCTGGCAGCTCTGAACAGTGCCCCGAGGGGTCCAGGCTGCTTTCTTCACTTGGATCAGGAAACTGTTCTGCTACCAGGTATGTGACGGGAGAGTGGGAGTCCTGTTATTTCCGGTATGGGTCTATCATTCGTAAGGTGAGGGGACTGGGCTCGTTCAGTTGCCCCCCCTCTGTCCCTTACTTGAGGTCCTTGACAAGAGTAACAGGGGAGGAGGGGCCTATAGCAATCACCATGTTTCAGGGGATTGCCAGAAGTAGTCTGTACACCACCAGCCGAGGCTGCCCTGGCCAGCCGGACCTGTTTTCAGGCTTGGGCCTGGGGGTCTTACAGAGTATTGGGCTCACAGATGCTGTTTCATGTGGATCATGCGGACCAGTACTCTGACCGGCAGGTACATGTCCCTTTGACGAATAAAAATGGGAAAATAAATGCCTTATTATTTAACACATTTAAAAATGAATAACAGTTATAAGATACATGGCATATTGTTGTCTCTTGGTAAATGGTGGTTGTTATTTTTATTATTACAATTATATTATTGTAGCTTATTTGGTTGGCAAAAGCTTTCAAAATATAAGCATAGCAGGAACATCGCATTCTTCATGGGGAGATGGTTGGGAGCCCTGTGGGACTTTTTTCCAAGCCCTTTCAGGAAATCGCATGGTCTTAGTTTCAGCTGGCTGAAGGCCTCTTGTGCAGGTGGGCAGGGTGGCTGTGGTGGTTTCTGGCAACTGCCAGGCATTGAATCTGAGGGAGTAGAATTTCTATCTAGCTCCTGTTCTACCTGGAATCTACCCTTCTCTCAGCTCTTTCTTAGCCCTGAGCTGGACCAGCCACCCCGCCCTAGTGGGCAGCATCTTGGAAGTATGCATGAAAAGCCTAGGGTTCTGATGACTTGCCTGTTCCCTCACTGTGGGTTGCATGATCTGATGGGAACAGGGATGACGTTAGAAAGAGACATAAGACTTGAGAAGGACAGTTTCTTCCTCTGTGACTTCACATTTAGTTCATGTAGAGGTAAATGCAATTAAGAAAACAACTACATGATTATTTTCTTAGAATTTCATGCCACATGTCATAATAAAAGCTACCATTTATTGACTGCTTCCTATTTGCCCAATACTCTCCCAAGTTATTTACATATATCTCATCTCACTGACTTTATAACAGCCCTTTAGGATGTATCAGTATTTCCATTTTGTAATTTCAGACACTGACGCTCAGACTGGTTAAGTAACTTGCCCAAGGTTACACAGTTAGGCAGTAGCAGAACTGGAATTTAAAGCCTATAGTCTTTCCAGATATTAAAGATTTGTTTCCATATGATGAAATATCTTACAGTGTAAAGAAGGCAAACATTCGCAAGCTGGAGATTCACAGAGTGAAAAGTCATCCAGAAATGTTTCCACTTTCTCCTTCCAGAGCCAACTCAAAACTCTTCTCTATGGAAACATTTCTGGATGACCTTTCACACTTACACACAAGACACTTCCAGTCAAACAACTTGAGGTGCCTCTTGCCCCCATATACAGACCTCTTACATGTATCGGCACATGCAAAAGCCTGACCCACCAGACCCTGGCAACCACACACATTTGTTGACTGCCATGGGGAACTCACCTCATCTGTGGGATTCACATCCAAACTGCCGACACAAAGAACCACACAAGCAGAAAAGCCTTGGTTTTCTGGACCGTCCCTCTGAAGACCAGGTCTGGTTACAGTCCATCATTCACCAGGCTTAAAATGCAAATTCCATAATTAAATTCCATTACAATGGATAGGTGATTTTGAAATTGTGGCTCATGACCCATTGTTGTGGTTCAGCTGCTAAATTGTGTCAGACTCTTTACAACCCCATAGGCTGTAGTCCTTCAGTCTCCTCTGTCTACGTGATTTCCCAGGCAAGAATCCTGGAGTGGGTTGTCATTTCCTCCTTCAGAGGATCTTCCTGACCCGGGGATTAAACTCACATCTCCTGCTTGGCAGGTGAATTCTTTACCACTGAGCCACCTGGGAAGCTCCATGACACATTAGTGGGTCACAAAATCGATTCACTGGGTTACAAGCAAATTTCAAAAAAAAACCCAAAAAACAAAAGGTACAATAGAGAAACTTAAATAGAATGTGTGCATGCTAAATCACTTCATTCATGTCCGACTCTGTGACCCCACGGACTGTAGCCCACCAGGCTCCTTTGTCCATGGGATTCTCCAGGGGAGAATACTGGAGTGGGTTGCCATGCTCTTCTCCAGGGGATCTTCCCAAACCAGGGGTTGAACATGCATCTCTTTTGCCTCCTGCGTTGGCAGGAGGGTTCTTTACCACTAGCACCACAGGATAGGAAATATGAGTCTGTCTGTCCTGTGTAGTAAGAGTGATGTAATTTTATAATTAAAAAATTTATGTGTGCATGTGTACTGTATTTCAGTGCAATTTTATTTTTAACTATGATTTTGTGGCCAAAAAATTAAAGTTTGAAAAGCACTACGAAACCTTATTTCTTAGTCTAGTGCTGTGACAGGCAATACAAGAAGACTCCTCCCTTTCTTCACCCTCTGGAAGCAGGCAGGGAACCTGGGTCCGAACAGAGCAAGGTAATGTGGACAGGCAGTGCCCTGACCCATGGTGTGGGGAGCAGGGAGGCTGGTAGCAGAGCCCTTCTTTGTGGGGCGGGTGGTGGCTGAGGAAGGAGTCAATAGATGCTTATAAACCAGAATCCTTGGGACTGGAGGAGGGGTGGTGGGGGCAGAGGCTGAGGCCCTTTCTAAGTTTGGAGTTTGGGCAATGGAGGCTGGGAACACAGGAAGAAGGGCAGATCTATTGTTCGTGAAGGCTGATGATGAGATTCATCACAAACATATGGAGTTTGGGGGTGTTCGTGAGACTTTTGGGCTTCCCTGGTGGCTCAGTGTAAAAGAATCCACCTTCAGTGCAGGAGACGCAGGAGACTTGGGTTTGATCCCTGGGTCAGGAAGTTACCTGAAGGTACCCACTCCAGTATCCTTGCCTGGAGAATCCCATGGATGGAGGAGCTTAGTGGGCTACAGTCCATGGGGTCGCAAAGAGTCAGACATGACCTAGCACGAGCAGGACTTGAGACTTTCAGTTTGATGTGACCGTGGTGGTCCATGAAGTCTCAGAGAGAAATGGGCCAGAGGCACAGATTTGGGGTCTTTTGAGTGGGTGGGAGCAGATGGGTTCAGGGAGGGATCAGGGAGGGGAATGAGAAGAGGGCCTAGGAAAGAGCCCCAGGAATGGCTGATGTGTGAGTGAGGGCCAGAGGCAGGAAGCTGTGATGGAAAGTGTGAGCATGTCTGGCCTCAGGGAGAGAGCTGTGCTGGAAGCCAAGGCACAGGCTCCAGGGAAGGGGCCACCTGCTGTCGCTCGCAGCACAGTGCTGAGGCCCTGACTGGGGAGAAGACCTGAAACAACCAGAAGGCCGCAGGCACTGCACTTCAGTCTGCAGACTCTGTGGGCCCATGAACCTCAGAGACCTTCCAGAACTTTCCTCCACATCAGGAGCTGGAAAAAAGGAGAGTGAAGCTGGTGCAGGGTGAGACAGGGGTCTATTTGGAGGTGGAACTGTCAAGCTGGCTGTTGAACCCGCTTCCTCCACACTGGCTTCCCTTTCCCCAGCCTCTTAAGGCAGCTGAGGAACCATGAACATCTGGAGACTTGAGTTCTCATTTTGGCCATCAGGAGCTCCCCACTCTCTGTGGGCCACATTCCTGATCTAGAAATAAATGAGGTGTCTCTATGGTTAGGGTAATCTCTTGTTGCTGCTGTTCAGTTGCTTAGACGTGTCCGACTCTTTGTGATCCCATGGACTGCAACTCACCAGGCTTTCCCCGTCCTTCACTATCTCCTGGAGTTCGCTCAAACTCATGTCCATTGGGTTGGTGATGCCATCCAACCATTTCATCCTCTGTCACCCCCTTCTCCTCCTGCCCTCAATCTTTCCCAGCATCATGGTCTTTTCCAGTGAGTTGGCTCTTCACATCAGATGGCCAAAGGATTGGGGCTTCAACTTCAGCATCAGTCCTTCCAATGAATATTCAGGATTGATTTCCTTTAGGATTGACCGATCTGATCTCCTTTCAGTCCAAGGGACTCTCAAGAGTCTCCTAAAAACAATCTAAGAATAATCTCTTAGATCTCTGCCTTCTCTGAAATTCCTTGAGGCCATCTTTGAAATGGGGATAATCATTTTTGCCCTGTTTGCTCACAGGAGGATCCCTTTTGAAAACTATAAAGAACCACCAAAGCAAGTGTGTTAAGGTTATAGTTGTTATAGTTGTTAACAATTATATTCAAAAAGGCCTTCAGGAGCCCAAGTTGGCCAAGGAATTACTGAATTCCTCATTTTCTTTCTGGAAATGGAATTTCCTTTTCCTTCCCCTCAATCTCCTAACACCTTCTCCACCGTATTCTCAAAATTGTTCATAGAGTTGGTAAAAACCTGGGGGCAGGAAGAAAAGTGGTGTGAAGCTCATTAAGCTAGTGAATAATTGTTGGGCATAACTGGGTACAGATCTCTGTTGGATGCAGGGTTACTATGGAGTCCAGGATGCTGGACTGGCCCTGAGGGCTCCCCAGCACTGGTACCCAGAAGAACCACCTCTGAAGCTTTCAAATTCAGAGTCCGTGGGTTCACTTCTAGACTTCCTTCCCTTGAAGCTCCCTGGTGTGTGTCTGTTTAAAATGCTCTATAGGGGACTGATGCTTTCAAATTGTGGTGCTGGAGATGACTCTTGAGAATCCCTTGGACTGCAAGGAGATCCAACCAGTCAATCCTAAAGGAAATCAACCCTGAACATTCATTGGGAGGACTGATGAAGAAGCTGAAGCTCCAATCNGCTCTATAGGGGACTGATGCTTTCAAATTGTGGTGCTGGAGATGACTCTTGAGAATCCCTTGGACTGCAAGGAGATCCAACCAGTCAATCCTAAAGGAAATCAACCCTGAACATTCATTGGGAGGACTGATGAAGAAGCTGAAGCTCCAATCCTTTGGCCACCTGATGTGAAGAGCCAACTCATTGGAAAAGATCCTGCTGCTGGGAAGAGAAGGGGCTGACAGAGGATGAGATGGTTGGATGGCATCACTGACCCACTGAACATGAGTTTAAGCGAACTCTGGGAGATAGTGAAGGACAGGGAAGCCTGGTGCACTGCAGTCCATGGGGTCACAAAGAGTTGGACACGATTTAGCAACTGAAGAACAACAATAGGGGATTTTTTTGCACTTGAAAAGGTGAGGACCACTGAATTCGAAGATGAGAAGCAGACCCCTGAGATGGAGTGATTTAAGTGCTAGAAGAAAGTAGGATGGTAATTTCTGGGACAGAGTGCTAAGGAAACCTCAGGGAGACCTGAGGCCCTGGGAGTGGATTGGCATGGGTACAATCAGGGAAGACTTCCTGGAGGAGATGCTGCCCTCAGTGAGTTTTGAAGGATGCAGGAAGTTTTGAAGGATGCAGAGTTAGGACTTGGGTCTAAAGCCTCCCAGGCACACAGTGCAGTGATGAGTCCTATACTTGTATCTTGGGCTTGAACCTCAGATCCCATACTTCCGAGGGATCTGGGCCAAGCTCCTTAGGCTCTTTGCACCTCAGTTTCCTCCTCTTTAAAGAGGCATGTGCAAAGGCAAAGGGCTTTCCATGAGTGGTCATATATCCTTAAAGATGTTTACACATAAAGCTCACGGTCTAAGTTAAAGGTGAATATACAAATCTATCCATGACCCTGAGAGAGTCCTACTGCAGACCCTTCTCTTTCCTCAGGAACTTGGACTGGAGTTGGTTATAAGGCTGGATGTGTTAGCTGGGAAACCAGTTCTGGTTAATATTAGATTAGTGCACATTAAACTATCTTAGGGTGAGAGGGGAATCTTCTCAGATTTTACAAGGTTCAGGCAAGAATGAATGGGTTGGTTTATCAAGCCCTCATTATGGACAGGCCTATGCCTTCACTGTTGCTGTGTGTGCTAAGTCGCTTCAGTCGTGTCCGACTCTTTGTGACACCATGGACTGTAGCCCACCAGGCTCCTCTGTCCATGGGATTCTCCAGGCAAGAATACTGGAGTGGGTTGTCATGCCTTCCTCCAGGGGATCTTTCTGAGCCAAGGGTTGAACCTGGGTCTCTTACAACTCATCCATTGGCAGGAAGATTCTTTACCACTAGCGCCACCTGGGAAGCCCTCATTGTTGCTAGCTATACATCGAAGTAGGCATTATTTCAGCAACTCAGAGAGATGGAGTGATTTGTCCAAGGTCACACAGCAAGTGAGAGGCAGAGCTAGGACTTGGGTCTAAAGCCTCCCAGGCACACAGTGCAGTGATGAGTCCTACACTTGTGTCTTGCGCTTGAACCTCGGATCCCGTACTTCCGAGGGATCTGAGCCGAGCTCCTTAGGCTCTCTGCACCTCAGTTTCCTCCTCTTTAAAGAGGTGAGGCTGATAGAATCTTCCTGGCAGGGCTGCTGTGAGCACCGACTGAGCAGTGTCTGTACACAGTGGGCGCCCAGTAGGTGGTGTGGGAACGCTGCTGTGACTGATGGCGGTTATGCCATCTCCCAAGCCTGGGCTGCCTGCATGTTACACACAGGGACTCAGACTGGACAGGCTGTGGCTGATCACCCAGCTCTGAAATTCTGGAATGGAGTTTGAATCTCAGTTTCTGGCAGTATGGCTGATATCCTGGGATAACTTGCCTGGAGGCAGTGGATTATCCCTGTGACCTTTCTGAGTACAAAGTTTGCTCAGCTTGGCCATAGCAGGCAGAGGGATAGTGGCCTTCCTGTCTCCCTTCAGGAGGATGGGCTGCCTTGTGGGGCTCTGGGGAAAACTCTGGATGGAAAAGCAACGAGCTGTTATGAAGAGGATGCTGGTCTATCTGCCCCAGTGGCAGACAGAAGGACAGATAAAACTCTGTAAGTGGCACATTTTCCGCAACTACTCAGCTATAAAGCCCCTTTGAAGGGACTTCTAAAAGGCCTGTGCTCAGGGGCTGGGACCACTGTGGCAGGGTATAGGGGCCTTTGAAGGTTGCCAGGGAATGGCCAGGGTTGGGGGGTGGGCGCATTGCAGGCAGAGATCTTCCAGGGGTGGGAGGGTCTATGAAAATGAGCCTGACAGAGGCAGGTGTGTGTGTATGTGTGTGTGTGTGTGTGTACACAATATATGATGGCAACCCGTTCTTGGAAGGGTCCATTCTGGAAGCTGCATGAAACTGTGGGAAGGAAAGCCAAGAGACAAAGGCTGGAAGGAACAATGCCAGCGCGGATGGGCAAGATTCCAAGCCCAAGACAGACGCCCGCCGCCTGGGAGACCCCACACCTCTGGGCCTGACTGCGGTGGGGGCGCTGTGGGCCCAGAGCAGGCCTGGATGGCCGTCCGGGTCCTCTATGCGGTGGGAGAGGCAGAGACAGACAGCCTCTTCTCTCTCGCCGGTGGACCCAGGGGGAGTCAGGGTAGTAATGCAGACAATATCATTTTAACCCATTGTGAAAGTCAAAGGCCTTCTAAATTTGTCTCAGATGATCCTGGCTGTGTGGCCACAATCATTATTTTCATTCAGTCAGTTCAGAGTAGTAGTGGTTTGGTGCTGGACCCTCTGGGCACTGGAGATACATAGGTCCTCAGCAAGAGAACATTGAAAAGATGAAAGAGGGTGAAGTCACAGAGCAGCCTCTGAGGGCCAAAGAGAATTTTAGGTACCACGGGGGCACCAAGCAACACAGAAGATGGGGGTCTCTCCAGCCGGAGAACAAGAGACACACAAACGCACAAAGACCCAGCCACGGTGAGGTACCATGTCAGCCAGAAGGAGAGCAAGCATTAATATTCGCATGTATGTATATGTACGTCTGTAGGATGTCAACCAGAAGAGCAAGTGTTAATATTCGCATGTATGTATATGTACGTCTGTAGGACTTAGTATGTGCAAGACGCTGCTTTAGGTGCTTTGTGCTTTGTCAGGTCATGTGTGACATCATTGAACCTCTGGGAGAATGTGAGCCAGGTGGAATTACTAACCTCCTTTTACTAACAAGGAAACAGAGGCACAAGGAAACCAAACAATAGACATGCGTGCTTGCTAAGTCGCTTTAGTCATGTCCAACTCTGTGCAACTCTGTGGACTGTAGCCCACTAGGCTCCTCTGTCCATGGGATTCTCCAGGCAGGAATACTAGAGTGGGTTGCTATGCCCTCCTCCAAGGGATCCTCCCAACCCAGGGACTGAACCTTGGGTTCAATTTTATATATAGCATCTCTTATATCTCCTGCACTGACAGGCAGGTTCTTTACCACTGGCATCACCTGGGAAGCCCCAAATAATAGACATTCAGTCCCAAAGTGAGTGCACATAATGTGGGAAAGATCTGATGAGCCCTATTTTGCAGCTGAAGAAAGAAAGCTGAAAAAGCTCAGAGAGGCCAAGGGAACCAGGCTTACTCAGACACACACAGAAGTCCTTGCTTCACTGACCAGAGCATAGATTATGAACAGGCTTGGTGTGTAATGTGTAGACCCCTGACTGCATTCATGTTGTCTGCAGGCTGTTGCCCGAACCCAGGCCTTTTGACCTAAGCACAATTGTTTTTTGCTGGTCCTCAGTGCCTAGGGGCTTTCAGATTCCCTGGCCCCCTGGATGCCCTGGGGTGGCACCTTAGGGGCACGTGCAGCCTGCCAGGAGCAGGTTTCCCTGGGTATTAATGCTTTCTCACATGTGCTCTCAGGCCAAGAATGGAGCTGGACCTCAGAGGGACCTGGGGTCTGCACTCAGCCCAGCACAGGTCCTTGACGTACCTCGACTCTTTGACATCCTTTGTTTAAATGGTGTCTTATTGTAAAGCTTACTAGGACTACAAGGATGCTGACCTGACTGAGACTAGAGAAACTGGGCAGCCTGGTGGCCAGACTTGTCCAGGTGCTGTGGGTTCCTTGGAGCACATTTGAACCCTTGCAAGACAAGATGCTTTCTGAGACTCTGTCTCGCCTAACACATGTGATCTGTTTCAGAGGCAGGTGTGTGTGTATGTGTGTGTGTGTGTGTGTACACAATATATGATGGCAACCCGTTCTTGGAAGGGTCCATTCTGGAAGCTGCATGAAACTGTGGGAAGGAAAGCCAAGAGACAAAGGCTGGAAGGAACAATGCCAGCGCGGATGGGCAAGATTCCAAGCCCAAGACAGACGCCCGCCGCCTGGGAGACCCCACACCTCTGGGCCTGACTGCGGTGGGGGCGCTGTGGGCCCAGAGCAGGCCTGGATGGCCGTCCGGGTCCTCTATGCGGTGGGAGAGGCAGAGACAGACAGCCTCTTCTCTCTCGCCGGTGGACCCAGGGGGAGTCAGGGTAGTAATGCAGACAATATCATTTTAACCCATTGTGAAAGTCAAAGGCCTTCTAAATTTGTCTCAGATGATCCTGGCTGTGTGGCCACAATCATTATTTTCATTCAGTCAGTTCAGAGTAGTAGTGGTTTGGTGCTGGACCCTCTGGGCACTGGAGATACATAGGTCCTCAGCAAGAGAACATTGAAAAGATGAAAGAGGGTGAAGTCACAGAGCAGCCTCTGAGGGCCAAAGAGAATTTTAGGTACCACGGGGGCACCAAGCAACACAGAAGATGGGGGTCTCTCCAGCCGGAGAACAAGAGACACACAAACGCACAAAGACCCAGCCACGGTGAGGTACCATGTCAGCCAGAAGGAGAGCAAGCATTAATATTCGCATGTATGTATATGTACGTCTGTAGGATGTCAACCAGAAGAGCAAGTGTTAATATTCGCATGTATGTATATGTACGTCTGTAGGACTTAGTATGTGCAAGACGCTGCTTTAGGTGCTTTGTGCTTTGTCAGGTCATGTGTGACATCATTGAACCTCTGGGAGAATGTGAGCCAGGTGGAATTACTAACCTCCTTTTACTAACAAGGAAACAGAGGCACAAGGAAACCAAACAATAGACATGCGTGCTTGCTAAGTCGCTTTAGTCATGTCCAACTCTGTGCAACTCTGTGGACTGTAGCCCACTAGGCTCCTCTGTCCATGGGATTCTCCAGGCAGGAATACTAGAGTGGGTTGCTATGCCCTCCTCCAAGGGATCCTCCCAACCCAGGGACTGAACCTTGGGTTCAATTTTATATATAGCATCTCTTATATCTCCTGCACTGACAGGCAGGTTCTTTACCACTGGCATCACCTGGGAAGCCCCAAATAATAGACATTCAGTCCCAAAGTGAGTGCACATAATGTGGGAAAGATCTGATGAGCCCTATTTTGCAGCTGAAGAAAGAAAGCTGAAAAAGCTCAGAGAGGCCAAGGGAACCAGGCTTACTCAGACACACACAGAAGTCCTTGCTTCACTGACCAGAGCATAGATTATGAACAGGCTTGGTGTGTAATGTGTAGACCCCTGACTGCATTCATGTTGTCTGCAGGCTGTTGCCCGAACCCAGGCCTTTTGACCTAAGCACAATTGTTTTTTGCTGGTCCTCAGTGCCTAGGGGCTTTCAGATTCCCTGGCCCCCTGGATGCCCTGGGGTGGCACCTTAGGGGCACGTGCAGCCTGCCAGGAGCAGGTTTCCCTGGGTATTAATGCTTTCTCACATGTGCTCTCAGGCCAAGAATGGAGCTGGACCTCAGAGGGACCTGGGGTCTGCACTCAGCCCAGCACAGGTCCTTGACGTACCTCGACTCTTTGACATCCTTTGTTTAAATGGTGTCTTATTGTAAAGCTTACTAGGACTACAAGGATGCTGACCTGACTGAGACTAGAGAAACTGGGCAGCCTGGTGGCCAGACTTGTCCAGGTGCTGTGGGTTCCTTGGAGCACATTTGAACCCTTGCAAGACAAGATGCTCTCTGAGACTCTGTCTCGCCTAACACATGTGATCTGTTGCCCATCAGATGGGTTCCTTGCTCTGTAGAGAGACTTGAACACATGTCAGGCCCATCTCTTTGGGGTCAGGGCCCATAGTGACCTCTGATCTGTTTCAGGTAACAGTGAAAGGAAAAAGGTTTCTGTGTCCCTCTGGCCTTTCTCCCATGAAGCAAGTGCAGTTGGTTTAAACATGTCAGTTTCAGATGCACAGACCTATGTTTTAATCTCATCTCTTTTGTTCCTAAATGGGTAACCTTGGATGAATCATTCTATTCATCCAAGCCTGTTTCTTCTCCCTCTTAGGGGGTGCCAGTTTAAGTAAAATAATGCCTGCAGAGCTCTTAGCCCAATTTCTGGCACTCTGTGTGTACATAGCCCTGTGCTGGCTTATAGCACAGCTCTGAAAGGGGTGTTTGGGACCGGCTCTGGCAGGCATGCTGCATCAAAGCTGGACCCAGACTTTACTTCTGGAGAAATTGGGAGGTAAGCCAAGGTGTTCTGGTCACCTCCTTCCTTTCAGCTGTCCCTCTTCTCTCTGCTCCCCTTTGATGCACAAACAGAGCTGATAACAGCATGAAACGCCCCTGCCCCACAGCTCATCTTCTCAAGGTCAGACATGCTTTGGACTTTCCAAGGTGAACATCAGCAAGTCAGTTACCCTGAGCTCTTCTCCCAGGCATGAGCCTCATCCACCAGAACTTTGGTGTATTCTCCTGCCTTAACTGGGATACCTGGAGGCAAACCAAACCCCTCACCTCTCTGTCCCCAGCACCCAGCCCTGGCCAAGGGCATTTAAAATAGTCAGTCCTAGTGGATATAGTATAACATTTGGATATAGTAATCTTACTTATTTATCATTCAAAGGAGTGATTCTGAAGGTAAAAATGTCTGGCCTGCTAAGCTCGAGGGGTACAGAGAATATTCCTTTTTGCAAAGACCTCAGTGCCCCTTAAATTATGTGCTTAAGTGACAGGCCTTTGCCATGAGACCAGAGGAGAGGTTTTGCTGTTTTGCTTCAAAGAGGAGTTTTTCATCTCAGAAAATGTCATTTGAGGCTGTGAATTAGGGCAGGAGGGAGAAAAGGGGCTTCTTATATTCCAGACCAGGGCCTTCTGTGAGAGGCTAGAGAAGAATTCTAAAACAAGCCATTCTCAAAGCCAGGGAAGGAGTTCGTGGTCTCCGTGATAGCCAGAGAAGATGTAGGATGGATGCCAGGAAGAAATATAAATTCCCCAGGGGAGAACACAGACCAGCTGAAGGAAATCAGCATGATGGCAGTACCAAAGGCCAGCACAGTTGCCTCTGTTCGGATTCTTTGGAGCCCATTACCTGACCCCAAGGTATGTTGCTATATTGCTTATACTATCCAAGTATTGAAAATGAACAGTGGGTATCTTTGCAGGTGATTCCAGGTGCTGAATGTAAATCTACAAAGTGACTCCAAAGGCAGAGTCAGAAGCTTTGATGACCATCCACATGTCAGAGGCTGCTGGGGGTTTGGTGGGGAAGGCTGAAGGCAAATGCTATACTGGGTGGCCCAGGTTCCTGTCTGCTCTGTGCTCTGCAGGCCAGAGAGGGTCAGGTGTGAATTCCATACCCTTGTCCAGTTGAGGTGATGTCAAAGGCTTTCCCAAAGGAGGGGGACAGGAATCTATGGCTCAGGGAAGGCAAGGCCCTTGTGCCAAGGAAGCCTCCCACAGCTGTATCCATCAACAGTGCCCAGGAGCAGAGTGGCCAGCCAGACCCTTAACCCAGGGAGACCCGGGAGCTGTAGGAATGATTTAGGGAAGAACAGGATCCCAGAGGCGACTGGAAGCTGCATTACATAGCATCTAGTCTCACCCCCTCATCCCACAGGCCAAGGTACTGAGATCTGAACTGCTGGCAGTTTGAATCTCAGCAGTGCTATTAAACATCTCTGATTCCTTAAAATAGTATCAGCATCTCTAAATGCCATCATGTTTATCAAGTAACTCACAGTTTGGGAATGTGAAACTAGAATCCAGGCTGTAAAAAAGGCCACCTAGGTGAAACAAACAAACAAAACTAACACCATAAACAAAATGAAGTTAAAAGTTGGGCGAAGTGTTTGCAACTTATCGTAACCAGGAAAAAGTGAATCTCCTTATGCATACAGAACCATTATAAATTAATAAGATAAGAACCACCAATCCAACAGAAAATTTGACAAAGGATGTACATCATCCACAGATGAGGAAATTCAAATGGTTCTTAAGCATTTGCAGAGTTGCTCAACTTCACTCATAATAATAGAAATACATATGCACAAAATATGAGATAATACTTTTCACCTGATTGGTGAAGAGCAAAAAGTTCTATATGACTTTCCCAGGCTGTGGGGAAGCAGGCACTTTTTTTTTTTCAGTATTTTTTGATGTGCACGAGTTTTAAAGTCTTTATTGAATTTATTGCAATATCTCTTCTGTTTTTTTGTTTGTTTTTTTGGCCCCAAAGCATGTGGAATCTTAGCTCCCTGACCAAGGATAGAGCCTGCACCCACTGCACTGGAAGGCTATCGGAGAAGTCTCTAGGCACTTTTATATAATGTTGATGGAAGTATAAAATAAAATCTCTACAGGGAATAATTTAGTAACAACTATCAAAATGAAAAAACACACATTCCTTTTTAGGGAGCAGTAATTTTCCCTATAAATACGTTAGCACACTTGCAAGGTGACCATATACCATATACAAAGATTTTCACTAAAGCATTGGGAACAACAAACAAGTCAAGTAATTAAGAAGTTGCTTAGAGGACTTATTAGATAAATTATGGTATATCCAGGGCTCCCTGGTGGTTCAGATGGTAAAGAACCCACTTGCAATGCAGGAGACGTGGATTCAGTCCCTTGGGAAGATCCCTTGGAAAAGGAAATGACAACCTGCTCCAGTATTCTTGCCTAGAAAATCCCATGGACGGAGGAGCCTGGTGGGCTACAGTCTATGAAGTCGCAGAGTCAGACCCAACTGAGTGACTAGGCATGTACACACACATGGTATATCCATATAATAAGGTATTACAGAACCTTTAAAAAGAATTGGACAGCTTTATGTATGGATATGAATTTTATATTTCATATGTATTAGGTGAAAATAATTTTTATACAACAAATGCTACCATTTCTATAAACAACAATAAGCATATATACATATATATGTGTTTATGTACCTACACAGCATATATATCTATATATATATATATGAAATTGCTTATATATGCACAGATGATCTTTGGAAGGATATACTCCCAAAATGGTAACAGTGGTTGCCTCTAGGAAGAACTGAGTGATGCATATCTGAGATATAGAAGTGGAGGGATGTTTTTTACTCTACGCTCTCTTTTGTGACATTTGCATGTATTCCTGGTTTAAAGGATGACGGGCTTTTAATCCTGCTCTCTGAGGCCCAGAGACTACTCTCACCCCCTAGTGACAGTCTCACTCCTGGTGACAATGGTCTTGATGAGCACAGTCAGGCTGTGGGGAAGCAGGCACTTTTTTTTTTTCAGTATTTTTTGATGTGCACGAGTTTTAAAGTCTTTATTGAATTTATTGCAATATCTCTTCTGTTTTTTTGTTTGTTTTTTTGGCCCCAAAGCATGTGGAATCTTAGCTCCCTGACCAAGGATAGAGCCTGCACCCACTGCACTGGAAGGCTATCGGAGAAGTCTCTAGGCACTTTTATATAATGTTGATGGAAGTATAAAATAAAATCTCTACAGGGAATAATTTAGTAACAACTATCAAAATGAAAAAACACACATTCCTTTTTAGGGAGCAGTAATTTTCCCTATAAATACGTTAGCACACTTGCAAGGTGACCATATACCATATACAAAGATTTTCACTAAAGCATTGGGAACAACAAACAAGTCAAGTAATTAAGAAGTTGCTTAGAGGACTTATTAGATAAATTATGGTATATCCAGGGCTCCCTGGTGGTTCAGATGGTAAAGAACCCACTTGCAATGCAGGAGACGTGGATTCAGTCCCTTGGGAAGATCCCTTGGAAAAGGAAATGACAACCTGCTCCAGTATTCTTGCCTAGAAAATCCCATGGACGGAGGAGCCTGGTGGGCTACAGTCTATGAAGTCGCAGAGTCAGACCCAACTGAGTGACTAGGCATGTACACACACATGGTATATCCATATAATAAGGTATTACAGAACCTTTAAAAAGAATTGGACAGCTTTATGTATGGATATGAATTTTATATTTCATATGTATTAGGTGAAAATAATTTTTATACAACAAATGCTACCATTTCTATAAACAACAATAAGCATATATACATATATATGTGTTTATGTACCTACACAGCATATATATCTATATATATATATATGAAATTGCTTATATATGCACAGATGATCTTTGGAAGGATATACTCCCAAAATGGTAACAGTGGTTGCCTCTAGGAAGAACTGAGTGATGCATATCTGAGATATAGAAGTGGAGGGATGTTTTTTACTCTACGCTCTCTTTTGTGACATTTGCATGTATTCCTGGTTTAAAGGATGACGGGCTTTTAATCCTGCTCTCTGAGGCCCAGAGACTACTCTCACCAGCTAGTGACAGTCTCACTCCTGGTGACAATGGTCTTGATGAGCACAGACCTGGCCGTGAGGCTGAGTCTGGGACAGGCTCGGCTGCCGGCCAGAGAAGAAGACGCCGGGGCGGGGGGTGGGGGTCGGGTACTGGACTGGCTCAAAGGTCTGGGAACCCCCAAATCCACAGGAATCAAAACAGAGCATTCGAACTGCCTGTGATCTTGAAAACATTTGGCTGGCTGCGTCAGATCACAGGTTCATTTCCAAGTGTCTGGCTTCTTCTGTTCCTCACCCTCAGAGGTGGGGTCTATGAGGACAGGGCTGGTCACATAGCCTTTTGTAGTCTGTGTGACCCGCTTGAGCAGTGGTGTGTACACACCTGTGGGCACTTATAAGAGTGGTAATGGAGACAGCTGGCTGTTGGGGTCAGTGGATATTACTGACATGGCTTTTTATGCAGGTGTTGTCTACACAGGGAGCAGGTGATAGAGTGGGAAAATGGTGGCATTTGAATTCATGCTGACCTGGGTTTGAGTGTGGGCTCTATGCATATGAGGAACAGACTGTTGACAAGAAAGCTGTTACACTGATGAGCCTCATCAGGTCACTGATGACCCATACTGGTGACCTAAGGAAGTTGACCCACATCTAAGCTTAAAAACGCCTTAAAGTTACAAAATCAAAACACTAAGGATGACCAGTCATAAACAGCTAACTGGTGTGCTGCAGTCCATGAGGTCACAAAGAGTTAGACACGGCTGAGCGACTGAACTGACCTGAACTGAGGCTTTAAGCTTTAGCCAATCAAATAATTTCCTTTCTTTGCCTCTGTACTTTCTCTATATAAAATCGTTCCTAGCACTGAGGCAGGTGGTAGATGGGCCTCCACCCAGGGTAAAGCAATTGGAGATTCATTCCCTGTGGACTGAAACTCTAAGATGAAAATAACAGGACAGTTAAAGGAGGAGGCTGGGCCCTGCCCAGTCTATATATTTCTTAGTCTTGAAGTCAGAAAACCTCCTTGACAACACACGTGCAGAAAGCCTCCTTGGAGGTTAAAGGGAAGTGATGCCAAGGGGTGTTCTACCCACGAGCCTTTTTGGTAGAATCCACCTTGGCTAAGATATGCGTGAGCACACTTGGGAGGATCCGAGATACACCAAATATGGACTGTGAACCAGGGAAATCATAATGACTGGCTAAAGGAAACACAGAAGAAGTGCCCATAAAAGTAATTCAAACTACCACGAGTGTTCGACTCAGTGACTCTTGAGTCCACCCACGTGTCTATCCATACTTGCTGTACTCTTTTTCTCCTAAAAAATACTTTTCTTGTTTCATGAATTTCTGTTTTCATAGGAATTCTTTTCTGCAAAGCTGAGGAGCCAGGGCCCTTGCCACTCACCACTGGTCTAGTGGCTAGGATTTGGTGTTCTCATTGCTGTCATCTGGCCTCAACCTATGGCTGGGGCCAAACCCTGCTTCAAGCTACTGAAGGCCAAAGCTCCCCAAGATCAGCACCTGTGGAGGGGAGCTCCTAGTTATTTCTGGCTTGGCATTGCCCAATTCTGATCAATTTTTGCTCAAATAAACTCTTACACATTTGAATATGCCTCAGTTTATCTGTTAGCAATAGATAGGAGAAAGATCCTTAACTTTTCTAAGCCTTAGTTTCTGATCAGTGAAAGGGAGAACTGCCTTACAAGCTGTCACTAGGCCTGATGTGAGTGGGAGTGTGGTGTGTCACACTCCAGATGCCCATGTTGCCTGGTGTCACCAAGGTAACATTGTTGGACTATGGCAGATGGTTATGTTAATTAATGGGCTCTAGGCAGGTGGCCTAGGTTTGAACCCTGGCTGTGCATCCTGTAGGCTGTGGGAATTACGGTAAGTTACATGACCTCTCTGTTTTATATAATCTATAAAACTGGGATTAAAAGTAGTACATAGCTTATCTAGGATTGTCCTGAGGATACAAATGAAATACATGTTCTGCTGTAAAGCACTTAGCATTGAGCCTGACCTGGAGTGAACAATCAAGAATATTTGCTTCCATTCTTATCATTCTTATTATTTTGAAACAACTTGATAACATCAAGTCAGTCAATAACCGATCTTACAAAAATTGGTTACCAAGTTGAACTTTTCTTTTTCTGGACACACAGTGGAAGTTGCTGAATTGGCATCTCCAGTGTGGGCAGCTTATATTTTCCAGAGACACAAATCAGGCAAATGGGTAAAATGCACCCAATTAGATGCACCATTGTTTCCCAGGAAACTGCATCCCATCTGGCAGTGCCCACATGGGACCAGGTCAGGGAGGAGTCATGAAGGGCTTGTTTCAAAGAAATAAAAAAAATCCTGTGCAGTTCAGTGAGGAACACGGAGCCTTTGGAGTGGTCTTTGAAGAAAGTGAAAATGAAATTCAGAAGACCTCAATGCACGGGAGAAGCAGTGTCTACATCACAGGGGTGGGGGATGGGGGAACTATGGATTTTTTTGGAGATTCTGAGTACAAAGGAAAGGGGAGGCTGTGTTTGATAAGCTGCTGCCACACTCTGGACTCTCTTTCCAGGAAAGAAACATTATGGAAATTAAAAAAAGAAAAAAGATGGAGTCAAAAAACCTCTAGACAGATCAATTCCAAGAGTGTAGCCGATTACAGGGCTTCGAGAAGCTGGCTCTGAGGATGCTTAGCGAAGACAGATAATTCCAAAGAGGTGCCAAGGACTCTGAGGAACCATTTATTGAAGTAATGTCAGAATGGAGATTTATAAGATGAATCTAGTAACAACAATAACTCGCTGGGGCCCTCCTCCCAAATTAAATGACACACCTCTGTAGCAGCAATAAGAAGAAATGTTTTGGGAGGTGAAGGGATGGAGGGAGAGGCAGTGCAGAGTACCCACGTTAATTAAATAAATAAACCCAAACAACACATCTCACGAAAAGGATGCATAGGCCTAGGTGGGACTTCTTGCCTCTTGTCATTCTATTAGAATTTTATGTGATTGATTACTTTTTGACTCAGGGGTTCCCTAGAATGTGCTGGCTGGGCCAGGCTGAACCTCAAGAGAGAAGCCTGCACCTCCTCACCACTGCAGAATGGTTTTAAGACAGCAAGGAGGCCCTTTCCCACCAGGTACCTCCCAGACCTGCATGATCACTCCCATCCTGAGGTGCTTGCTAAGACTTTGGAAAGTGGCTTTGCCCAAGCTCCCTGGCGACACTCCAGTGAACCAGAATTTAACCCGAGGATGTCACTTGTCACAGAGCTGAAAGTCCCTGGGCCAGGCTTCTGGGTCCACAGGAAAACTGAAGATAGCCAGGGACACCTAGCCAGGGCCCTTCCTGGCAACCCGGCTCCTTTCAGAAGCACAGGGGCATCCTGGCACCCGAGGCGCCATGAGAGAAGAAATCGAAAAAGGATCTAGGTCCACGTTGGTCCTTTTCCTAATGATGAATTTTTTTTTTTCTTTTAATTTCACCACCACAAAATTTCAGGAATAGGATGGTCGAGAGCAGCAGGCTGCACACGGAGGAGGGCTGAAACCTATTTTGTAAGCACTTCCTCACAGCGTCCCAAAGTTTAAATATTAATTTGCCTGTAATTGGCGGAGAAAACAAACAGGCAATTAAAAACGTTACAAAGCTGACTTTCTCCTTCCTCTGCTGTCCCCTCCCTTTTCATTTCACCACCGCCTAGAACTGGTTGTAAGACAATGGGACCCCGAGCTGTGCGGAATTCTAAGCCCGGGCTTGCCTTAAAGCTACAATATGGATTTAATTTATATGCAAATGCAAGCAATAAAAAGGCAGACACTGTAGAAATTATAGGGTTCCCCCCCCTTCTTTCTTAGGAGATGCTTAAACCTTTTCTCTCCTCTTCCAACTAAGACCTAATTATTATTGGTTCCTCCTACCTCCCTCTTCTCTTCCTGCCCATTCCGGGTGTAAACTGGGCCGCTTAGGAAAGCCCACAGAATATTGGAAACAAGAGAAGGAGCATCAGGACAATTTCACAGTCTGATCCCCCTGCCCCCTCCCTCACTTTTTTTGGGCCTGCCAGGGGCCCTCCTGTTGGTGAGGAGAACGCAAAAGTGATCAAAGTCAGCCGGAAGCCTTAAGTAGGCCAAAATGGGGCTAAAGTATGCTAATAGAGGAGCTAAATATACTTTAATCCTGTTATAATACAAGGTAACTTGGAAGCAGAGCTGGGGCCTGGTGGCTTTGGCAGGGGGTGGCGGGGGGCTGGGACCCCTGTGAACCCTGAATAGAAGTTGCTTCCTATTCTTTCTCCGGCCGGGGGTGGGGTGGGCGCCTCCTTCCTCAGATGCCTGCACCAGCCCCGCCTGCCCCGTTTACTGAGTGTCAACAGTTGGGTGAGCAAGGCTTCACAGCCCTTAGATCAGCACCGTGTGACCCTCCACATTGAAGCCTCACCATTCAGGCAAGCCTTCCAGCTGTTGCCTGAAGGATGAAGGTTCTTTTTTTTTTCTTTTCCAAAGTAGGCTATGGCTTAGGAGAACACTAGGCAACAGTTTAAACTATGTCCCCATCACCGCCCAGCCTGGGCTGCACACTCTGGGGTGGGGGCGCCTGGTCTGGCCCAGTGAGGAACTGTTTGGACCAGCGCATCCGTTGCAGGCAGAACAGAGCAGGCCTCGGCAGGGAAACCAGCCTCTGCGGCCACTTTCAGAGCTGGCATCTGCCAGGCTAGCCTCTGACTTTAGAGGGGGGAGGGTGCCACCCCTGATGAGGTAACTCTCACTGGAGGAATGACTTGGGGTCCTCTGCTATGCATCTTTCTCTGGGCTCTGGGCCTTGGAGGCTTATTCCAGAACGTCAGTGAAGCAGGACCCAGGAGGGTCAACTCTCTTGCCAGAGAATCAGTGGCCAGGCCTAAGGGCCTTAGAGGAGACGGATGTAATTTTACAGCCGTCCAACTGCCACTGGTATCGGAAGATTACAAACAAAGGTTGCATTGAGGCCTACCTCCCACCGTGCCCCTGGGAGCCCGAAGGGTGGAGTGGGGAGGAGGTAAAAAGGTCCCAAATATCTCTCCGCTAAGTACAAATTACATACTGGATATATTAAGTTGTAATGGTGTATTTTGAGTCTGACTTAGTTTCATGAGAATGTCGCTGGTGTGCCCTCTGAAATACTGAGTCGGTGACACATGCAAACAAAGAGGAATTCAATCCCAGCAGAATATGTGCTGCTTAAATTCAGGCACGACTTCCTCTTTCTGCCTTTCTTGCTTTTTGCTCTCTTAGTTTCTCTTGGTTCTCTTTCTTCCTCCCTGTATCCTTAAGTCCCTACTGGATGCTCTGTAGGGCAGAGCCCTTCTGACACATTTTATTTTGAGGAAAGTGGTTTAAGAAGTTGACCAGAAAGCAGATGAACAATTAGGTCCTGAAAAGTAGGCACTGAGCTGAGAGATTTTTTTTCTATCTCTGCTCTTCTACGGCCTCCCACCCAGCCCCCACCAGGCCTTTCCATTTCCTGGTCTGTAAAGAGGCGAGTCTGTCCAAGGTGGTCCCTGAACTCAGCTATGAGGCCTCTGGCAGCCCCGGCAGCCGTCTGTCTCCAGCTTCTGCAGCAAGTACATCCGGGTCTGGCTGGGCAAGGAACACAGCAAGTGCTGGATTGTGCTCTGTGATGATGCAGTGGCTGCATCACCCCCAACAGAGCAGAGGAAGGGCTTGGAGGGCTGTGCCACCTCGTGCAAAGAGAACCCACAGGCTCCAACTTGAGAGAGACTCGATTTGACCCTGGCCCTTCCACTTACTGCCATTGTGATCTGAGGTGAATTCTTAATTTCTCCTCCCCTGAGTTATTTAATCAGCAAGATGGGTGGAGATGTACCTTTGTCTTGGGGTTCTAAAGATCAGATGAGCTGATACCTGTGATGTGCTTAATATAGGCCTTAGAACATGTTACATACCTACTGAAGGTTATCTCTTCCTGTGTGTTATGGGATTAAAATTTCCTTTCTGTGATTTAAGTTCTTCGGCAAGACTCAAAGGTAAAATCTGCCTAGAGCCAGTTATGAGTGATCACCTCCTCCCACTCTTTTCCCACCACATTTGAGAACATTTGTGTTGTTCAAATCTCACTTCAGGTGGTTGGTCCTGAGGCAGATAAAGGCTCTCATACATCCTACTTACTTCTGGTTCTGCCTCTTCCTGGAGTCAAGCAGTAAGGCCCTGCTAAGCATAAGGGAAAAATTAAAACTATTTGCAAATGTCCCATCTGGCCAATACTTTCTATTTCTCGCTTGAGTAGAATCCACACCCCCACCGGGTCGGAGGGGGGTGTTGGGGCACCCCAACAGCAAATCTTGAGGCCTGAGTCATCATTTCTCCTCTTGCAAAAACTCATAAAATGGTTTTAATTATATGGTGTTTTTCCAAGTAAAAAACACCACTGACAGAAAACACCTTTTAATTTTTGCTGAATTAAGTTGGGAACCACCCCAGCACCATGATTGCTGATGACGTCAGTGACCTGAGGCTTCTGATACTGATTCTGTCCTCATTCTTGTACACGTGCTCTCTGGATCACAGCAACAAGGAAGTAGGAACCAGCCCAGAGATGGTGAGAAAAACGTGAAGTAGAACTTTAGGACAGGGCTGCGGATCTCAGGGAAATCTAGGAGTTATTTCGGTAACAGTTTTGCCAGGGGAAAGATATGCAAAGATCTTTGTTTCCACCATAAACAAACACAATATTATCCTGACAGCAGGATGACCATGAGGCATCCTTCAAGGATGCTGTAGCAAATATATGAATAGTAACAGCCGATGTACCGAACAATCTTGCTTCCTCCTTTATTTAAACTCTTTATGTTCCACACATTCATTAACATTTCCCTGCATGTCTCATTATTATCTCATCAAACATTTATTATTACTTCAAGATAGATAATTAAAATTTTATACAGTGATTTCTCTGTATGACAATCCAAGAGAGCTCAAATCCCACCCCTCCCCAGTGCTTGTCTGCACTCTCACAATTGGGTCAAAAAACTCACGAACTTTCAGTTCAATGTGCAGAAAGCATAAGAAGAAAATCTAAAATTCATTTTGAATGGGAGTTTAGTTTCTTGCATAATGATTCAGTTATTGTAATTGTTAAAGAATCAGAGAAAGGGTTCTCAGAGAACAATCCTTGCTCTTCATCAAATAAATAACTGGACTCCATTGATAACATCACAAGATAGACAATGTAATGAGTGACTTTTAAGGCCAGGAGTGGATTTGTTAGAACTGAGTGCTCCCAGACAGCAAATGCAATAAACTCAAATAGATTAGCAAAGAATTACTCTCTTTCCAGGATGTATATTATATTTAGGATTAGAAATCCTGATATGGATTATATATCACTCATATTGCACAGAGCACAAAAGTATCGAATTCATTGCAACCAGGGTGAGATATTTATTCTACTGGAATTTAAGAACCTAGTTTGGTTCTCGGCTACTTACAGCTCAGAAGGCAATTTCCGGGTGGGAAGACTCTCCAGCCTGAAGAAATCCGTGACCCCTTGTTTTCTGTGTTCCGTTTCCTCGCCTAGACTTGAGCCTAAGCAGAAAAATTATCTGAGACCAAACCTGGCCCTGAGGGGCTTGACATGAAATTTCTTAAATAGTTTAAATTTGGTTTTGGAGCTACAAATCTTATCACTTCAGTGGAAAATAATGAGTGTCAAGCTCCAGAAAATTTAAACAGTTTCACATTTCTTTTTTAAATATGCACACCAGGAAGATGTTGATGTAGTCTGCCTAATTAATTAAACAGTTACTGCCACTGAATTTGGGGGAAATACTAATGTTATCCTTCAATAACTATCACCCTGATCCAAAGAGGGGAAAGACTATCATTGTGACCCATTTCTTCTAAACTTTTCGAAAGCGTGGTTTGAAAATCATCACTTGGCAAACAATCATTTTCCCTCTTTGGGGCTTTTCATCCCTACCAGGTTCAGATTTCAGCATTGTTCACCAAGAAACTGTTTACTCCGCACTCACTGGGCATGGCAGTGGCTGTGACTGCAGGCAGGCACAACCCAAGGTTCTGAGCTGCGGAAAGAGCAAGAGGGCTGGTCTTTTAAACAGGTACTCTAGCTGTTGAGCCATTGTGTGTGACCATGTGGGTCCTCCCTGGGACAGATGGCTAGTGCCACTTCTGGCCTCGATGTCCACTTGCTGACATTGTCTTCTTCTCCCAGGCTGCTTGTGTTCTCCATCAGTGGCAACTGCACAACTCAGCTACAAGAATTTATTAACATACCAAATAGGTCTGGGATGTAGATAAAGACACGGTCCTTGCCCTCAAGGAATTTTAATTCATCAGTTTTCATTGTGTTCCTACTATGTGTTGGCAAATGAAATAGTTTAGTGCACTGTATAGGCAGAATCAATTTTGGTCACAAAGTGTTTGATATAAAGTGTGATCCTCAAAGGTCTGAGGGGCTTCCCAGGTGGTGCTAGTGGTAAAGAAGCCTCCTGCCAATGCAGGAGACGTAAGAGACTCAGGCTTAATCCCTGGGTCGGGAAGATCCCCTGGAGGAGGGCATGGCAACCCACTCTAGTATTCTTGCCTGGAGGATCCCGTGGACAGAGGAGCCTGGCAGGCTACAGTCCATAGGGTCATAAAGAGTCAGACACGACTGAAGCGACTTAGCATGCAAAAGTTCTGAGGGTCCAGGGGTGGCTTCAGGTAGGGGGATGTGAGTGATAATGGAGCAAGGATGGAGTGGCGAGTTGGCTTTGAAGAACAGAGACTAGGCTCTATGTTAGGGCACCAGGAGTCTAGTCACACCTTTATCAAATCCTTACTGGGCATCTGCATGATCAGCAAGGGACAGAGTTGATTGACAACAGCTGGTGCCCAGACAGCTCACTCATCTAGAATTGCTCGGAGAGGGGCCAGGATATGATTTGTCTCTGTGACTCCCACCCTGACAGCTGAGGAGGCACACACTCAAAAGCTAGATGACCAACTGAATTAAAATCTACACCTGCCCCTTGGGATATTCTTTGCAAAAGACCACTGAACCCCCTCACCTCTTTCCCCCGCTTTATCTGTTTTTAAGGCCTTCTTCTTTTGTTCTCTTGAAGGTAGACGTTACCTTCAAGATGCTGAGATCTTGGGTCACAGCATCCTTCCTTAGATCCCAACACCTGAAGATTTTCTGAGTGCCCTGGGGTAGGGGGTTGTTGACCAAGGTATCAGGCTTCATCGAGGTGAGGTGAGAGGACAGGGGGCCTCACAATTTCCCTTTTGATTGGGAAGAGAAAAATTAAAATTTGTTGGTACCCCATGAGGTCATTCTCACAGTGAACTTGTGAAGTAGGTATTACATCATTACCCTTTTAGAGAGAGGAAAAGTGAGTCCCAGAGAGGTTTTCCAACTGCCAGAGTCAGAAAACTCATGGCTGAGTGACCAACTCCTCATTCAGAGTTTTCGAGGGGACATACAGAGCACTCTGCCTGCATGTCTGTCTGTCCCCAGTGGCCTGGGAGTCTGTCTTAGGGCAAAGATCATGTCTGAGATGTCTGCTGCACACATCTTGCACAAAATGACCCTCAATAAGGATGGGCTGAATCAAAGAATAGCTCTCCCGTTGTGATTGGGGCTGGGAGAGCAGATTCTAGAGGATCATCTATCACAAAAACAAACCAGCAAACAGCAGGATACTCTAACACCAGCAACATGTGCAGTGTTCATTTTGCATTTTTTTAAATTCTCTTTTTGCTGTGGTGGTATTGACCAGTCAGTGAGAAATGCACGACTTTGCACGCCCAGACACAGCCTAACATTGAGCAAATCTGAGCTCACCCTCATCCCTAGCCCCGTTAAATTGGTTTGATCAGCCTGGTGGCCTGGAATGTCTGAAGTCTTGCAAAAGACACAGCCGTGCTTGTTGATGGGTCTCACAAACACTCTCAAATTTGACATGGCTTAACAGTTGCCAGGCTAGCTCCGTCTGCCTCTAGCCCTGCCTACCCCTGCCATCCTTGCCAGCAACACAGGAGAGTAAATATATCTGGTAGACTCCTTAAAACATCATTTTGTCTAGAACAAAATCCTGATTTTAAAAATGGAGTCAGAGTTCACATCTTGGAAAAGTCAAAAGGACTAGACAAATTCAAGATGAGAGGAAGTCTGGCTTAAGGCAGAGTAGGGCTGGTCTGGGCTCAATATCAAAAGTATGACCTTGAACAAGTCACTTAACCCCTCTTGAATTTCTGTGTCCTTGTCCTTTTTTTGGGAAAGAAGTTTTCCAACAGGTTGCCAAGAGGACAAAATGAAGTGACTAGTGAGGACACTTTGCAATGCTTGTGATGGAGTGGGTACTCCAACAAACTATTATTGGTTTCATTTCTGGCTCCCACATAAATCTAGTGTTCACTATAGCTCACTTGACCAAGAACATTTCAGTGTACCATTACTCATTGGACCCTGACATCCTCTAGCACTGTGACAAAGTTCTGGAACAGAGGACAGGAGTCAGGAAGTAGGCTAGAGAAGTGTTCTCAATGAGTGAACGGAGCTGACCTGGAGGCAACAGAGAGCAGTGGGGTCTGTGGCAAACTGGTGTGCCCATTCTTTGTCTCATGGGGCTGTTGTGGCCCAGCTCCAGTCAATGCCAGGTATGCTATGCTACTGCTAAGTAACTTCAGTCATGTCCGACTCTGTGCGACCCCATAGATGGCAGCCCACAAGGCTCCCCCATCCCTGGGATTCTCCAGGCAAGAACATTGGAGTGGGTTGCCATTTCCCTCTCCAATGCATGAAAGTGAAAAGTGAAAGTGAAGTTGCTCAGTCATGTCCGACCCTCAGCGACCCCTTGGACAGCAGCCCAGCAGGGTCCTCCGTCCACGGGGTTGTCCAGGCAAGAGTACTGGAGTGGGGTGCCAATGCCAGGTATAAACATGGGCTAAAGACTCAGACTTTTTTTTTTAAAGGCTTTTTTATTTAGTGTGAAATTAGTTGGTTACTATTTAGTATCCTTTTAAAATGTGGTACAGACCACCTGCACATTGAAGTCAAACCAAACATGTCTGTGGGCCAGATGCAGGGCTCTACTGTGAGACCTCTGGCCCGTAAACCCTGCTTTCTTTTGGACAGGAAGGAGGCAGGGGGGAGACGGAAAAGCCGGGAGCTGGCAGAAGCTATTAGGCCTAAGTTAGCTCTCGTAGGACTGTGGGGACACATAAAAGTCTAGCACAGTGCCTGGTAGATGACAGGGATACAAGGCTGTGGTGTTATATGTCCTATAAGCGGATATTTCCCCAAGATCACTTAGGTCAGTGATGACTTTGGGGGCTACATCAGTTCCAACTTCTGTCCCCATTTCAGGATTAATGTCTTTATAGGGTCTTAGGACCTGGAGAAGGCATGGCAACCCATTCCAGTATTTCTGCCTGGAGAATCCCTTGGACAGAGGAGCCTGGCAGGCTATAGACCATAGGTTTGCAAAGAGTTGGGCATGACTGAAGTGACTTAATGCACACACATACACAGAATCTTAGGAGCATCATTATGATTTGAACTATAATCTACTTCTCTCAATATTTTTTGCATTTGTGACATCCCAGAGAAGCAGAGTGAGTTATCCAGGTTCTATGGCAGACGGCTAGGGCTTCTGCTTTAGGATTTGAGGTTCCAGCTCTGTCTTGGCTTAGTTCAGGGCAAGGCTAATCACTTGTCTGACAGGAACCAGATACGGAACATCACAATGTTGGTCTGGGGACTGGTGGATGGTTCATGCTATTAGTTGTGAGCTGAGTAATGGAGTCTGATTCATGAGGGGAATTAGGAGAAGGACAGAGGGAGAAGGAAGGGAGCTGATACCAGGGTGTGGAGGGGAATTGCATGGGGATGGATGAGTCTCTGATTCTTGTCAAGTCCCCATCTTCCTGACCCTGCTTATTTATCTCTGCCTCCTAAAATCCCCCACTGTTTGATGATGTAGAACAGTATCTTCATTGTCTGACTCCTCCTAGTAGAACTTAAGTTCCATGAGGGCAAAGCTCCTTGTATTGGCTGCCACTGAGTCCTCCATGCTCAGCGCAGGCCCTGGAGCAGAGCAATATTGATTGTCAGAATAACAGCGGCAATGTGTGCACATGCTAAAATAGTCATACATCTTCATTGTTCATGCCAGGGATGGGACCAGTCATGGCTTCATTTATGCCTGAGGTGCTCCAGGTGACTTGTCCACTGTGGTGCTGCTGAAAAGTAGTTGCTGGTAATTTGGACCCAGAAACCAGTCCCCTTATTCTAAGCATGGGGCTCAATCCCCACATTACTTGGCACATAAAGTCCACAATCTTGGCAATACCATTTTGACTGTTGCTTCAGTGTTTGTGAGCGGAAAGGGAGGTCTGAGTTAAAAGCTTGAAATTTAAGCAAAAGTCATCAGAGATCCCTGGATAGAGTACTGTATTACTCTGAATTGTAATGGTTGACACCAAGACAGAGTGTGTCATATTGAAATAAATGTGATCCCACTTTTAGTCCCAAAACTTTGTCTGAAGTTGTGATCCAGATGGAAAGATGGAAGTGTTTCCTGAGTTTCAGAAATAAGGTGGAAGCCTCAATCCTGACCTGATGCTCAGACTTGGAGAGCCCTCAGTGAGTCAGGAGATCACCCCATTCATAGAATTACAGACTCTCAAGGTTCAGAGCTGAATGGACCATAGAAATAACCATCTGGCTCCAAAGAATTGTGCATAGACTCTGGTTAACAAGAATATGAACATTTTATATTTTAATAGTCACATAGTTATTTTAATGTGTAGTAGACAAAAATAACTATTTCATTAATTCCACCATGTCAGGCTATTGTTGTTGAGGGGAAGGCTTGTAAAAAAAAGTGTTTTTAAAAAGAGAAGTATTAGGTTAATTAAAAAATAGGGATATGAGAAGACGGCAAAAATCCTTTTGGCACATAAATGTCTGAAGTTTGAGAAACATAATTTTGTAGCTGAGGGAAAAAAAAAAAAATCAGTCACTAAGCAAGTTGTGGCAAAGCTGTGAATTAAGCGCAGGTCTTCCCTTCCACTCCCCGGCGAGTGGAGTGCCAAGGAGGGAATGTCGTCGTCCCAGCCTTGTCAACAACTGTGTTCATCCTTTCCTGACTGCACTGCTCTGTCCTCCCTCCATTCAACAAATGCTTCTTGAGCAGCAGTGGCCAGGTATTGGGTGGGACAGAGAAGCTGTGGGTGAATTATGTCACTCTCCCTGTCACCAAGGAGACTTCGGTCTATTGGTGAAGCAAAGCACTGACGGGAGGCAAAAGTGAGCACCATGCGCTTTAAAAAAAGGATCATTGAGTCAGTTTTATTTTTGACAGTGTTGGGTCTTCACTGCAGTACACAGGCTCTCTCTAGCTGCGCTGAGTGGGGCTATGCTCTCTACACTTTTTCTTAATGAATGGCGATTGCTTTGCAATGCTGTGTTGGTTTCTGCTGTACAGCAACATGAGTCAGTCGTAAGCACACATATGTCCCTTCCCTTTGGAACCTCCCTCTCTGTTCTTCACTACGACATGCAGGCTTCTCGTCGTGGCGGCTTCTCTTGTTGCAGAGCACAGGCTCTGGGCACGCGGGTTTCAGTAGTTGTGGCCCACGGGCTCAGTTTCCACGTGGTATCCCCCCAGGGCGGAGATGGAACCCGTGTCCCCTGCATCGGCAGGCAGACTCTCAAGCACTGTACCACCAGGAAGCCCCCACTATATACTTTTAACCATAAGCCCCATCAGTCCTGTTATGATTCAGTCGTGTCTGACTCTTTGCAACCCCATGAATCGCAGCACGCCAAGCCTCCCTCTCCATCACCAGCTTCCGGAGTTCACTCAGACTCATGTCCATTGAGTCAGTGATGCCATCCAGCCATCTCATCCTCTGTCATCCCCTTCTCCTCCTGCCCCCAGTCCCTCCCAGCATCAGAATCTTTTCCAATGAGTTAACTCTTCGTATGAAGTGACCAAAGTATTGGAGTTTCAGCTTCAGCATCATTCCTTCCAAAGAAATCCCAGGGCTGATCTCTTTCAGAATGGACTGGTTGGATCTCCTTGCAGTCCAAGGGACTCTCAAGAGTCTTCTCCAACACCACAGTTCAAAAGCATCAATTCTTCAGTGCTCAGCTTTTTTCACAGTCCAACTCTCACATCCATACATGACTACTGGAAAAACCATAGCCTTGACTAAACGGACCTTTGTTAGCAAAGTAATGTCTCTGCTTTCAATATGCTATCTAGGTTGGTCATAACTTTCCTTCCAAAGAGTAAGTGTCTTTTAATTTCATGGCTGCAATCACCATCTGCAGTGATTTTCGAGCCCCCCAAAATAAAATCTGACACAGTTTCCACTGTTTCCCTATCTATTTCCCACGAAGTGATGAGACCAGATGCCACGATCTTCGTTTTCTGAATGTTGAGTTTTAACCCATTTTTTTCACTCTCCTCATTTACTTTCATCAAGAGGCTTTTTAGTTCCTCTTCACTTTCTACCATAAGTGTGGTATCATCTGCATATCTGAGGTTATTGATATTTCTCCCGGCAATCTTGATTCCAGTTTGTGCTTCTTCCAGCCCAGTGTTTCTCATGATGTACTCTGCATATAAGTTAAATAAGCAGGGTGACAATATACAGCCTTGACGTATTCCTTTTCCTATTTGGAACCAGTCTGTTGTTCCATGTCCAGCTATTATGATTACTTATTTATAAGCCATATGTATCTCTTTCTGTGCTAGTGTTCTATTCAAGATAAAACATACACAGAATTAGAGACTAACTGATAGTGAGCTAAAAACAAAATGAGTAGTACTTTTAAAATGTTTAATAGTTGTGTTTATCAATAGGACAAAAGAAACTAGATATAAAAAGAAATAAATACAAAGGAAGCTAACTACTTATAGAAACAAAGTGCATGAAATAAAGGTGCATTCTTTAACATTTTTTAGTATTGAAAAAGTTAATTTTGTTAATGGCAAAAGAGATTTTGTTCTCATTCAGAATTATTATTAGTTTTAAAAAATGTATTTTAATATGTTTCAGTGTTGGTTTAGCCCTTTGTGATAGACCATTGGATTCAAAGCTCTGGTTCTAAGTTTGGTTTTCTAAAAATACTTAGTTTTAATGCTGTCAGAGCTGAAACAAGAATCTTTATAAAGACATTGAAATCCGAATGGAAGAAATGCAATGTTGGCTATGCTTACTAAATCAAGATGCTCATTAAAAAAAAAAATCCCATCTAGCAATTGCGCAAAGGTTTTTATTGAAATTCATCTAGTCAGCTAGTCAGTTTCCATCTTCCTTAATGTCAATTCTTTTAAACTAATCAAAAGTTATATTTTTAACAAATGAGTTCAAGATCCACTGAAGCTCTCCTTGGAAAATTTTTAAATAGGTTAGAAATTGTTTCCAAGGTTTTTTTAAGTGTGCAAATTCTAGAGTTTTCTAAAGAAAGAGTATTGCATATATTATCTTGGAAAATAAAATCACACAGTGATGGAAACATTTACAAACATCTGTTCTCAAAGTACTTTTATTGTAATACATGTTGCTTGGGCAAAATGGTTATTTGTCACTCCTTGTGAAAATACTACCTTTACCTGGAAAAGATAGGTTTTTTGTTTTGTTTTGTTTTAAATTAAGAATATTCTGGCTGTTAAATTACAAGAGCCAGTTCCATAACAGAAAAGTCCAGCAAATTTACAACATTTAAGAAATTATACAACTCATCTTTACTTAAGAAAAAAAATTACTTTGCCAAGAGATAACCTACAGTCCTCTTATGATACAAAAGATTTTCATGGTCACTCTAATATCTTATTTTAAAATATTATAAACATTCTGCTATTTAAGATGATGTAAAAGACGCTTATTCCTTGGAAGAAAAGTTATGACCAACCTAAATAGTATATTCAAAAGCAGAGATATTACTTTGCTGATTAAGGTCCATCTAGTCAAGGCTATGGTTTTTCCAGTAGTCATGTATGGATGTGAGAGTTGGACTGTGAAGAAGGCTGAGCACTGAAGAATTGATGCTTTTGAACTGTGGTGCTGGAGAAGACTCTTGAGAGTCCCTTGGACTGCAAGGAGATCCAACCAGTCCATTCTGAAGGAGATCAACCCTGGGATTTCTTTGGAAGGAATGATGCTGAAGCTGAAACTCCAGTACTTTGGCCACCTCATGTAAAGAGTTGACTCATTGGAAAAGACTCTGATGCTGGGAGGGATTGGGGGCAGGAGGAGAAGGGGACGACCGAGGATGAGATGGCTGGATGGCATCACTGACTCAATGGATGTGAGTCTGAGTGAACTCTGGGAGTTGATGATGGACAGGGAGGCCTGGCGTGCTATGATTCATGAGGTCGCAAAAAGTCAGACATGACTGAGCGACTGAACTGAACTGAATTTATAATTTCCACATATACTGTACATATCATAAGATGCTGAAACAATCAGAAAAGTGAGGGAGGAGCCATCATTCCCATTGTATTGTCAGCCAGCCACTGTCCCCTCTGAATTTCCCACATGCTATGTGACACATGAGGGTCTGACTTAATGAACCAGTGAGGGCAGCAATGCTTAATCCTGAATTAGATATTTGTAAAGTTTGTGTTACTCTCTAGCCAGGTAATAACATAAATAGAATTTTCTGTTCTTTTTCATACATCCTAGTTTGGAGGTAATTGAACTGGAGACAAATCCAGAATGATATACATTGCAGAGTTATGTAGAGGGTGTAGACTTTAAGAAAAGTGGACTTGATGTCAGAAGGTGGGTATGGGGTGGGGCACTGGGTGAGTGAGGTGATCTGGAGGTGAGAGAGCAGCCGATCAGTGTCCATCTGGCAGGACCCCAGGCAGACTCTGGAAAGGGGTAGGTTCCCTTGTGGCCTCTCCTCCCCACAGAGACTGACAGCCCACCTCCTCAGATAGAGAGTAAAGCAGGGCAGCATGATGGGCCTACTGTTAGTGTTTCTGCCCAGCTCAGTCCAATGATGTCATTTGGTATCTTGAAATCAGCCAAAGGGACATATTTGTGTGTGTGCTCGTTGCTCTGTTATGTCTGACTCTGCAACCCCATGGACTGCAGCATGCCAGGCTTCCCTGTCCTTCGCTACCTCCTGGAGTTTTCTCAAACTCATGTCCATTGAGTCGGTGATGCTATCCAACCATCTCCTCCTCTGTCAGCTGCTTCTCCTCTTGCCTTCAATCCTTCCCAGCATCAGAGTCTTTTCCAGTGGGTCGGCTCTTCACATCAGGCAGCCAAAGGACTGGAGCTTCAGCTTCAGTCCTTCCAATGAATATTAAGGGTTGATTTTCTTTAGGATTGACTGGTTTGATCTCCTTGCTATCCAAGGGACTCTCAAGAGTCTTCTCCAGCACCACAATTAGAAAACATCTTCTTCGGCGCTCAGCCTTCTTTATGGTCCAGGAGATCTTCCTGACCCAGGGATTAAATCCATATCTCTTGCATCTCCTGCTTTGGCAGGCAGACTTTCTACTGCTTCACCTGGGAAGCCTCAAGGGGACATATTTGCATCACAGAAATTAGCAAAGCCTACAAATGAGCTTTCTCTGTTTTCAGCAAGAATCCTGTTAAGTTGGTTTAACAGAAGCCCCTTACCCTTGATGCCTCCTCTTAGGAATTTCCCATCCACCGAGGCCCTCACTCTGCTGTGAGGCCACAAGGGAACCTATGCCTTCCCAGAGGCTGTGTTGTCCTTGGAGTTGAGCCCACTCCCTCTCCCCTGTTGTGATGGCTCAACAATTGCAATAGTTCAGAATAAGGCCTTCCCCATCACTTAGAGAAGTTTCAGAATAAGATTATTTTCTTTAACCACAGCAGGTGTGAGGCGTGTCTGTACCTCTAGAAGCTTCCCTACACTTGTGTAGACACAGGGCGCACATCTCCAGCTCTCCTCTTGGCTCCCCATCCAGGTTTCTTTTTGGAACAGCTGGGACTGGGGTGTCTGCATGACTTTGCCTGCACCACTGAACGCTGCTCTCTCTCAGTTCCTCCTCGCTTGCTGTTCTCTGTCTGTTCCTCCTTCTGGCCTCACTGTTCTTCCTGGCAAGCTCTCTCGGGGCTCCTGCCCCACAGGGAAGTGCTCTGCCCCTACCCAGCCCCGATGCCCGCTTCCTTCCATGTTGCTTCTATTCCTTGAGGTCCTGCTCTCCGGCCCCTCATCTCCATTTTGCTGTGGTTATTCCCAGTTAGTCTCTCTTCCTGGTCCTTTCAGGCTGATAACAGGTTGCAATGATTCATCTAGCTTCTGATGTTCCAACCAAGTTGAGTTTTCAGAAATCTTAAACTTCGACATCAACTGATGCCAGTGGTGACATTTGTTTGATTGGAAGGGGTGGAGACTCAAGGAGTCCTCCCAGGAGCCTACCACCTCTGTCCACATTCCTCGGCTGGGCTGGGAATGTCAGCAAGGATGAGAGTTCTTCTAGAGGTGTCCTTGAAGGGAAGCATGACATTAATGGCCCCATGATCAGACCCTGACCCCACCTGTCTGCCCAAAGCATTCACTGGAAAGTACTTGGTGGGGTCCTGGCCCAGCCTTGTGAAGCCACCATAGTTTGTCCCGGGCCGTGCAGGTTGGTCCGCGTGGCCCTGGCACAGGCAGCTTCTTGGCCTTTTTGTTGGTGTCACTGTTGTTATGCCCAGTTCCGGCTGGATAGGGTTCCACTGGGCTAGTTTTCCCCAGTATTAATACTCTGAGCCCAGAAACCCTTGAAGATCTAGCTTCCACTCAAGACTCAGCTTTTGCCATGCCACAACCCGTTCCTAGCCCCACTGCCCTTCCATGCTGAACGGAGGGGCAGGTTCTGATGCCTCGTGCTTTCATCTGTTCCAGCTGCCTGGATTATTCCTCCTCTTTGCGTGGTGATCTCTTCTTGCCCTTCAGCCTTCAACCAAGGGACCAGCTCTGTTAGGCTTCTCGCTTGATTTCATTGTCTTTCTGCCCACCCAAGCTGGCACCCCCTTACATCTCCCTGGCACCTGGGCACACATTTTGCTATACCTGACCTCACTTTTACACGGGCCCTTCTCAGAAGACACAGAGAAGCCTGTGGAAGGGCACAGCATCGATTTCTTGAATGAATGAAAATGCTCAGCCCTTTAAACCTGACCCAACGATTCCTTCCTTTTTTCCTTCTCTGCTTGTATTTCTGAGTCCCAGACATCTGCCTTTCTGTTACGTTTGTGGGGGCCTGGGTTTACTCATGAAACCATCAGGTTGATTGGCCTTGAACTCAGCGGGGAAGATGAAGGCAGAGGTAGGGCACCAAGTCTGGCGTTGTGACTTCGTGTTGGCTATTGTCAAGCTGCTGCTGCTGCTAAGTCACTTCAGTCGTGTCCGACTCTGTGTGACCCCATAGACAGCAGCCCACCAGGCTCCCCCATCCCTGGGATTCTCCAGGCAAGAACACTGGAGTGGGTTGCCATTTCCTTCTCCAATGCGTGAAAGAGAAAAGTGAAAGTGAAGTCGCTCAGTCTGTCCGACTGTTAGCGACCCCATGGACTGCAGCCCACCAGGCTACTCCGTCCATTGGATTTTCCAGGCAAGAGTACTGGGGTGGGGTGCCATTGCCTTCCCCGATTGTCAAGCTACTTCCATGGTCTTCTCATCTCATCTTAAACAAGGATGAAGGCGTCTCATTCCCTCCTCTTCAGTTTTCGCCCTTGACATAAACCCAAGCTACTCTTGTTCTCACTCACTGTGCCCAGTGGTTCTTTTTGCTGTGATTTCAATTTTTTTTTAGCGTGACGCTCAGGACTTTCACACTTGGCTTCTATATTGTTTTAGTCCTTCTCTCATCCACCACGTGGTCCACTCAGCTCACTGTTTCCTAAACATGTTGGGGCTTCTTCACACTTTCTGGGACTTTGCACATACTCATCCTCTCACAAAGAACGCCTTTCCCTCTCTTCCCTGACATACCATCATCTCCATGACCTGGCTTGTTTGAACCTCCTCTAGTTCCCATGGAATTAGCTACTCTCTCCTCAGGGTCCCCATAGCACTTTGAGTTGAAGATCTAGACTCCTATTTATTGAATTTCACCTTAGTTCTTTATCCATACTTTACTTTCACTGGAGATTATGCTGATGTCCAACTTTCACATGTGCCCTCTTGGACTCCCCAACCTTGGGCCTTTGGACACGGGTCTGATCCATGGAAGGTCCTTAAGAAACACTCGATGTAAGTGGAATCTTCTTTCCTAGCTCCATTCTAACACTCTAAGGCCTTGCTCTATAACACATGGCCTGTGGACCAGAAGCTATGGCATCATCTACCCATTGCAGTCTGCATTTAATAAGGTCCATTCTGGATTCATTAAACACACATTAAAGTTTGAGAAGATCAGACTTATAGTCAAAGAATTCCTTTACGTCTGCCCAAAATCCTTTCTGCTTTTAGCTGACTGCTGGGACAAAGCCCCATTGCTCAGGCCCTTTATCTTCCCAGTGACTTGAGAATGTTTCATTGCACCTTTGCATGTCCTCAACCAGAATAAATGAGAACAGTCTTCTTAATGTGCCAACCAGCAGGTTCTTTTCTTCTAATCAAGTCCATATGCTGTTTGTGACTCCCTTTCTGGAATGTAAAAATAACCCCATAACCAACTCCTCCTTCTAGTAGCCTTTTTCTCTGTAGCCAAGTTAATTCCAAATAGAACATCTGGAAATTCTATTTTGTTGCCTAATTTAAACCAGACTAAAACCAATCTGCATAAAAGTTTATGAACTTTCTAGGGCCTCACACCTTATATTTTCCCATCTGCAGAAGCCTGCAATTTGGAAGCTAGAAGAGGCGGGATTTGGCCATCTCTTTCTCTAGGACTGCGGGGAGTGTTTGTAGCTTTGTGCACTGGGGCAGGGAATTGGGTTGGTAGAATGGTGGGTGGGTGGAGGGAGAGGGAAATGAGGGCAATGGATAGAGCTGTACGTCCTTGTGCAAAAATAAATCTGCATAGGTTAAAGGTCTTTTAATTCTAAGCTAAGGTGATAGGTAGCAGAAGGGGCTTGGGAGAGGGAGAAGAAAAATGGAGTGTCAGGCAATGGGAGAGAGGGATGGGGAAGGAGACATGCATCACCAAGGATTACTGGAGAGGTGCATTTCAACAGCTTCCCACTGAAGCCAGTGGCTCAGGACTTGGGGAGAGGCTTAAAGAGTTCTTGTCTTTGTCATTAGCTTGAATAGGGAACCCAGGTAAACTGAATGGAGGGGAAAGCCCAGAAGTAGGGGCCAGGGGAGAGTCTTTGTTAGCCTGGACAGAGAACAGGAAATAAAATGAGCTCTAGCTATTTTAAGCAAGAGTCCATATAATCCCATTCAAAATGGCAGCAGGCTTTATTTATTTACTTATTTTTGGAGAAATTGACTAGCTGATTCTAAAATTTATGTGTGGAACAGCAAAGTATGTGTGCTAGCCAAACAGCTTTTGGAAAGAAGAATGAAATTAGAGCACTTGATTTCAAGTTTTCCTATAAAGCTATGGTAATCAAGACAGTATGGTATTAAGCAAGAATAGACATATCATGTTTTGAACAGAAGGAAATCTCATAGAATTGTTGTATCATTGCTCAGTCATGTCTGACTCTTTGTTACCACATGGACTCTAGCCTTTCAGGCTCATCTGTTCATGGGATTCTCCTGGCAAGAATACTGGAGTGGGTTGGCATTCCTTTCTCCAGGGTATCTTTCTGACTGGATTGATCTTTCTTTCTGGATTGAACCTTGGTCTCTTGCTTTGCAGGCAGCTTCTTTACCATCTGAGCCATCAGGGAAGCCCTGTGTTCCCCAAAAGATATGTCCAAATCCTAACTCCTGGTTTGTGAATGTAACTGTGTTTGGAAATAGTGTTTGCAGATGTAATTAAGGTATAATCTTGAGATGAGACCACCTTGGATTGGAGTGAGCCCTAAATCCAATGACCAGTTTCCTTATCAAAGAACATGAGGAGACCCAGAGAAACATAGGAAGAAGGCCACGTGAAGATGGAAGCAGAGATCAGATCAGAATGATGCTGCCACAAGCCAAGGAATGTCAGAATGTCAGGGTGGGTGGATAAAATAACATAATGTCAGGAGCCTCTACCAGCAGCTGGAAGAAGCAAGGAAGTATTATCCCCTAAAGCCTTTGGGGAGAGCATGGTCCTGTCAACACCTTGATTTCAGACTCTGGCCCCCAAAACTATGAGAAAATAAATTTCTGTCTAGTCATAACCACTGAGATGTCATATTTTGTTATGACAGCCTGAGGAAATTAATGCAACAGATAAAGTAGAGCTCTCCTTGATGGAAGAAATCTTCTTTGAGCTTTTGTTGGGTTGTCTTTTTAGAATTTATAATTGGTTTGCAGGCACCCTGATTTTCATCTTTTGAGAGTGAACATTCAACTTTTTTTCATGTTTTTTTATTTAAAATAAAAGCATTTTTTCTCTCCATGAACTTCTCCCTAAATTTCTCTGGCTAACCCAAGTCCTATAACATGGAAGAACCCTAGATAAGGAAATGGCAACCCACTGAAGTATTCTTGCCTGGAAAATCTCATGGACAGAGGAGCCTAGTGGGCTACAGTCCAGGGGGTCGCAAAAGAGTCAGCCATGACTTAGCAAGAAAATGACAGTGAGAAAGAGTAGGAAGATGTGGGCGTTAGGGTCAGGTAGCTGCGGGTTTAGGCACTGACTCTTCTGTGGGAACTTGGGCAAGTTGCTTAAATTCTCTGGGCTTTGTTTTCCTCATCTGTGAAAACAGAGATGATCTCAACATGTCTTTCATAGCATGGGCAGATAAGGGAACATACACACCTAACATGATATAGTAGTTCTCATTCTTTATCCCTTTCCTTCAAGACCAAAGTCAGGACCCTCTTTTAGGAAGTTTTCTCTCTGAGGAACATTAGCTTCAAAGTCTTTTCCTTGCAGTAAAAACAGCTCCCCTTGAGCATATGCTGTGTGTGCTATTCCCCAACGTCTATAGACCTCACCAGCTACCTCCTGTCCTGGGAGGGCCAAGCAACAGTCTCCACTTTCGCCCTGTCTTTCTTGTGTGGCTTTTATCAGCATCTAGCACAGGGTTAGTGTGGACATGCAGACACACACAACCATAAGGAAGGAGCCACAAGGAGGTGTAACCCTGAGTGGAGAGCAAAGCCTCTGCCCAACCACTGGGGGTATGTGTCTTTACCTCCCGAGCCCCATTTCCTGAGAGTGACTGTGCAAAAGCTCAACCTGGAAATAACTCAAGTAGAAACAGGGTATCCCTAGGAGACACATTGTAGAAATGAGGGCTGTAGCCGTTCACTGGAGTAGAAGTTTGTTAGTACTTACTTCTCTCTGTTGCAAACACAGTAATTCTTTAAAAAGAAAGAAAGAAAGAAAGAAAGAAAAGCCTGTCACTTTTGCCCCATTTCTCAGAAGCTTCTGAACAGCCTCACTGAAGTCGAGCCTCATTATGAGGACTTTATTAAGCTTGCAAAACAGACGGGGAAGAGCAGCGTGAAGCATACAGAGCTCAAGTTGCCAAAATAAATGAACAAAGCACCTCCTGATGCCTGGACCCCTCAGGGACATCAGCCCAGGAGTCTTCGAAGGCTATTAGGATGCAACTTTATTAACTTCACTCAGGCACGTGGCAGTTAGTCTGGGGCGGCTCCAGCAGCTCCTGGCTGGAGCACGAAATCCAAGTTCAGGACTCCTCAGTCCTGTCCTGAAGCTCACTGCCCTGCCCTAAACACGGTTGCTGTTGTAGTCCACTTATTCCTCTCACTTCAAGGCTCGGGATCAGAGGGTCTGTTGGGGGCATACTTTACTTAGACATTCCTCTCACTTGCCTGTACATCTACAGAAAGCCATAGTGAAGTGGAGAGGGGTAGGAGAGGGAGAGAGAGAAGCCTGCAAGGATAGACCACTTTTGGTCAGTATTCTCGTCACACCAGTCCGTTCAACCATTACCCACTGCCATCCAGAACGGTCCCCATGCTTGGAAAGAGATGAGAGGGAGTTACCCTAGGATGCCTTTGTCTTTGGGGAGAGTTATTGGGAAAGTCATGTCACCTCTGAGCCTCTCTGTCATCATCTGTGAAATGGGACACACATGAACCCCAGCCCAGTGCCTGGCATGTAGCAGGCACCTGCCTGTCAATCTTCCTTGCCTCTTCCTCTCCCATCAGGAGCTTCTCTGGGCAGGGGAACCTAGATGCATGGGGAGCCATAGGCTGGATGGGGCACTGCCAGCGCTGACCTCTCACTACAGCCATGTGTGCTCTGAGTTGCTCTAAGTTAAGTTAAGTTAAGTTCAGTTCAGTTCAGTTGTGTCTGACTCTTTGCAACCCCATGAATTGCAGCACGCCAGGCCTCCCTGTCCATCACCAACTCCTAGAGTTCACTCAGACTCACGTCCATCGAGTCCGTGATGCCATCCAGCCATCTCATCCTCTGTCGTCCCCTTCTCCTCCTTCCCCCAATCCCTCCCAGCATGGGAGTCTTTTCCAATGAGTCAACTCTTCACATGAGGTGGCCAAAGTACTGGAGTTTCAGCTTTAGCATCATTCCTTCCAAAGAAATCCCAGGGCTGATCTCTTTCAGAATGGACTGGTTGGATCTCCTTGCAGTCCAANGAGGACTTTATTAAGCTTGCAAAACAGACGGGGAAGAGCAGCGTGAAGCATACAGAGCTCAAGTTGCCAAAATAAATGAACAAAGCACCTCCTGATGCCTGGACCCCTCAGGGACATCAGCCCAGGAGTCTTCGAAGGCTATTAGGATGCAACTTTATTAACTTCATTCAGGCACGTGGCAGTTAGTCTGGGGCGGCTCCAGCAGCTCCTGGCTGGAGCACGAAATCCAAGTTCAGGACTCCTCAGTCCTGTCCTGAAGCTCACTGCCCTGCCCTAAACACGGTTGCTGTTGTAGTCCACTTATTCCTCTCACTTCAAGGCTCGGGATCAGAGGGTCTGTTGGGGGCATACTTTACTTAGACATTCCTCTCACTTGCCTGTACATCTACAGAAAGCCATAGTGAAGTGGAGAGGGGTAGGAGAGGGAGAGAGAGAAGCCTGCAAGGATAGACCACTTTTGGTCAGTATTCTCGTCACACCAGTCCGTTCGACCATTACCCACTGCCATCCAGAACGGTCCCCATGCTTGGAAAGAGATGAGAGGGAGTTACCCTAGGATGCCTTTGTCTTTGGGGAGAGTTATTGGGAAAGTCATGTCACCTCTGAGCCTCTCTGTCATCATCTGTGAAATGGGACACACATGAACCCCAGCCCAGTGCCTGGCATGTAGCAGGCACCTGCCTGTCAATCTTCCTTGCCTCTTCCTCTCCCATCAGGAGCTTCTCTGGGCAGGGGAACCTAGATGCATGGGGAGCCATAGGCTGGATGGGGCACTGCCAGCGCTGACCTCTCACTACAGCCATGTGTGCTCTGAGTTGCTCTAAGTTAAGTTAAGTTCAGTTCAGTTCAGTTCAGTTGTGTCTGACTCTTTGCAACCCCATGAATTGCAGCACGCCAGGCCTCCCTGTCCATCACCAACTCCTAGAGTTCACTCAGACTCACGTCCATCGAGTCCGTGATGCCATCCAGCCATCTCATCCTCTGTCGTCCCCTTCTCCTCCTTCCCCCAATCCCTCCCAGCATGGGAGTCTTTTCCAATGAGTCAACTCTTCACATGAGGTAGCCAAAGTACTGGAGTTTCAGCTTTAGCATCATTCCTTCCAAAGAAATCCCAGGGCTGATCTCTTTCAGAATGGACTGGTTGGATCTCCTTGCAGTCCAAGGGGCTCTCAAGAGTCTTCTCCAACACCACAGTTCCAAAGCATCAATTCTTCAGTGCTCAGCCTTCTTTACAGTCCAACTCTCACATCCATACATGACCACAGAAAAAACCATAGCCTTGGCTAGATGGACCTTTGTTGGCAAAGTAATGTCTCTGCTTTTGAATATGCTATCTAGGTTGGTCATAACTTTTCTTCCAAGGAGTAAGCGTCTTTTAATTTCTAAACGTTTTACAAAACATCTGCTAGTTTTAACCTATACTTTCCTGGGGGACTGTATGGTCCCTGTTGCCTTGAAACAAAGGATTTACCCTTTGAGATAACAGTGTTGAAGGGGACTTTGGGCTGCCCAAAGGTGCCAGCCCCCTAAATTATCTCCTCTTGAATCCATCTGAAGCCTTTGAGTTTGGACTGTGATGAGACAATGATGGGGTGGAGAAGAACCTGGATCAATCCCACAGGGATGTACTGAACAGGGAGGAAGTCTGGCCTAGATGGGGGAGGGTTACATGTGTTCCCACATTTGTCTGTCAGGGTGGGCACAGTCAGGGCCAGAGATGGCCTGGCTGACATCGTGGTGAATAGGAGACCCAGCTTGTATTCTTCCCCACACTGAAGGTTCTCGCTCCACCTAATGGACACAGTTGATTTCACTGATGGTTTTCTGGGCTTCTTTAAGTCCAGTGTTGGTGAATTCACATTCACCTTCATGATTTTCTGCTACCAAGCCTGGGGGACGAAACAGACTAGAGTGTTCTTAGGGAAGGTGACTGGAGACGGGGAAGTGCATTTTCTAGTATTACTTCCACAGACTAGAAATCTAAAACTAGAAATGGCCCTGATGGTTTTTTCATAAACAATCTTAATAATAAAAAACAATCATAAGACCTCCAACACAGTCGCACATCTTCACGAGGAAGTTATTTTTTTTTTTTTTTTTTACTTACTGGAAATTTGGGTCATTAATGCTTCTCTTCATGCTACCTCTGTCCTGGTTCCATCCAGAAATAATTTTCTCTGAAGAGTGATCAGTTGATTGCTAAACAGGGCAAGATCCTTAAATTGTCCTTTTGTCTGAAGCACGTGAGCTTGAGAAACTGAAAGAGGGTGCTGTGACTCCCAGCTTCCTGAAAACTGATAGAGCCCTCAGGGAGCTAATTGCGTTTGGAAAACTAAGGACTCAGCCTGGTGCTTCCTTCAGTCGAGTCTAAGCATAGCTTTCAGGACCCACCAGCTAAGTCCAGCTCAGCCCCAGTCAACAGCATCTTCTTTAGCAGAGGGTTCCTTCGATCACGCTCACTTTGGTAATAATAGTTCCAAATAATAGTGTCTTGGAGATGAAACCAGTCAGTCCTAAAGGACTATGCATTAGTTGTTCGGTCATGTCTGACTCTTTGCAATCCTGTAGACTGTAGTCCTCCAGGCTCCCCTGTCCGTGGGATTCTCCAGGCAAGAATACTGGAGTGGGTTACCATTCCCTTCTCCAGGGGATCTTCCCAGCACAGGGTTCGAACCTGGGTCTCCCATATTGCAAGCAGATTCTTTATCATCTGAGCCATGTGGCTCAGCTAATCCTAAAGGAAATCAACCCTAACACTCACTGGAAGGACTGCTGCTGAAGCTGAAGCTCCAGTACTTTGGCTATCTGATGTGAAGAGCCTGGAAAAGACCCTGATGCTGGGAAAGATTAAGGGCAAGAGGTGAAGGGGATGACAGAAGATGAGATGGTTGGATGACATCACCGATTCAATGAACATGAACTTGGGCAAACTCTGGAAGATGGTGAGGGACAAGGAGGCCTGGCATGCTGCAGTCCGTGGGGTCGCAGCAAGTCAGACCCAGCTTGGTGATTGAACAACAACAATGTAGTGCCTTGGAGCTCTGGTTTTCTTAGTGGCATCTGACCCAGCAATCCTCGCTGGCAAACCATTTCACAAGTGGGACCATGGACTGTATCAGGGAAGCTATAAGGCCGGTCTGTCCATGTCACCAAACAGGCAAACTCAGCCCAGGTTGGACAGCTTTAGCTTGTTCTTGCTCAATTCATCTACTCAGTTTAACAGAAGAGGACAGTTTTGGGGGATGGCTATAGAACATGTTGAGCTTGACTGATCTGGAGTGTGTTCCTAAAGATGCTTCATTTGGTAATGGTGGTAATTGGTGATGCTGGACCTATTTTCATCCTTGAGCAACACTGCAAGGAGAAGCGTGCACTCGGAAAGAATATAAACTTCTAAGTGTGAAGCAGTTATTGAATGCTTCCCACCGCACAGATGTCTATAAAATAACACATATATATGTGGGCATGAGGTTTCAAAAGCCATCTGCTCTTTCATTCTTCTTGGAGGCAGTCTTCACTTAAGTTGTTCAAGACAGAAGTGTCATTTTCATTCATTCTCCCTTTTTAAAGAGTGTCAGCGAAGGAGAGTCCTTAACATCTGTGGGTCAACAGCTTTAGCATTTAACAACCCTCATGGTCAGGAAATTAATCCTGACATTTAACCTAAATTCTTCTTGTTGACTATTTCCTCCATTCCGGGACTCAGTGGAGTGAGGAACAGCTGCTCGCCATTCTTCCTTTGCTCTACCTGCTCACAAATGAAAACTGCCACAGCCTCTCTCGTTATCCTTTGCTCCAGGCTCAAGAGTAACAGTTCACTTGAGGGTTTTCCTTTTCTTCCTAGGACCTGTTTGCAAACTTATTCTAAATCTTTTCCATATTCCCCACATCATTCTTGAACTGTGATAGTTCAAAGCAATCCTGATTAAGTGGTCCTGTTTTATCTCAGATCATGGACTATGTACCTTTCCCTCCACTCCCAGGCAATCCCCTCCATTAAAAACAGCCTGACCCAAATGACTTGTGTTATACCTGTATATGCTTGTGGTCTGCTGTGGTTCTCTGCTTTTCTTATATGTGCCCATGGTGTATAGTTTCTCTACCTATTATTTCTTTATCCTGAGTCTGGATTGTTTTTTTTTTAATTTTTTTAAAGAATCCTGCTTAACATATTGCTGAATCGAATCTTGAAGATTACAGCCATGCCTGCAATATGGCCCACTGATGTTAGATGTTACAGAGGATTCTCTCATATTTTCTTTTTGTACTTACAAATTACTTGCATGTATATACCCTTGTGCTTTCAAAGTTGAAAACAAAAATAATAGTATTAAGCACTCAGTGAATACCAAGAGAGTACAGATCTAAGTTTTTTCTCTCAAAGGTTAAGATTTTTTGATTGTACAGGATGTTTACATATAACATTTTGAGAGCCTCACTTAAGATGGAATATATCCAGGGCTGGCCTGTATGGTAACAGTGATGGTGATGAGTGAACATTTGCTGGGCCAACTGTATAGAAAGCATGTGACAAGCACATTATATAACGCAATTGAAACAGATAATTAACAAAATACAAATTCCAAAAAAAGACAGATTGGTGAGGGATAGCCAATCTATCTATCTTATTCAGTGTTATATCCCCAGCGTTTGGAAGATGCTTAGCATACAGTAGGTGCTCAATTAATATCAGTTAAACAAACTTATTAGTTAAACATCCTCCTCTGTAACACCTACAGCACTACTTATCTCATCACCTTCCATTCGTTCTCTCTGTCAACAAATATGGTGAGCCTATTGTGCAAGGCACTGTGGAAAATGCTAATATGACTGAGGAGACAGAAAGAGGTATGACTTGAGTTGCACCTAGACTTGGCCCAGATGTCCTTGCCCCAAGTTCGTTGCCTTGCTGGTGCTTACTGGGTTTGTGAAGGCTAACATTTCTAGAGACAAGAAAACTGATGGATATTTTTAAGCTGAGAAGTCTTGTTCATGTTATAATGGTATGTTATTTAGCATATGATTTCTGTCTTCATTAAGGATCATTAGTGCAGGTGAATTTGGGGCAAGGGGCGGCTTCCCAGGATATGGCCAGAGTTTGCAAAATGATTTGCCATTTGACAAGAAAGTAATGGGCAAGGGGTTGTAGATAACTTGTTTTCTTAAGACTCCACATACCTGGGTCTATTTTCGCCCATGCCCAATACCTGTATTCAAAAATGGCATAAATTCACACTTTTCTGTGCCAGAAATAGGAAGGAGGGTGAGCCCTCAAAGTAGGGAGAGGGTCCTGGAAGATGAGGGGGTGACTGTGCCTCCAGTGAGTTGTGGGTCTTTGGAGTAATAAGACATGAAAATAAGTAACAAGACGTGTGGTGGGAGATATGCTAAAATCAGAGCCTTCTATCTGATCCCACTGCTCCAGCAGAAGGCAGCTTTCCTCTCCTCTGAACAACCCCTGTGCAATAGCATTACAACTACCTGGTATTCTTCTTATATGTACATATATATGTATCTGTATATGTGTATGTACTGGTCTATATCCTCTCCTTGGCTGTGAGCTCCTAGAGGGCAGGCTTGTCTGCTAAGGTCAGTCTGTCTCCCCAGTCATTTTAGCATTTTCCACAGTGCCTTGTGCAATAGGCTCACCATATTTGTTGACAGAGGAGAGAACGAATGAAAGGTGATGGGATGAGTAGTGCCATAGGTGTTACAGAGGGGAATGTTTAATTAATGTTTGTTTAACTGATATTAATTGAGCACCTACTGTATACTAAGCATCTCCCAAGTGTTGGGCATATAGCACTAAATAAGATAGAAACCCTGCCCTCAGGAAACTTATACCCAGGTTGGGGACATTGCTTCTTACTTGAGGGCTGAATGGGCTCTACTGCAGAACTGGGTGTGACCTTGGCCTTGGAATATGGAAGGAATTCTGGTGGGTGGCAAAGAGTGAAGAGGTCATTTTAGGTGCAGGGTGTGAGCGCAGCCTGAAGTAAACTATGTACATTTCTATCACATGAACATGTGAGGCATGACAACAGATGACCTCACTACAGATTTTGCTGTCTCCCCGTGAGCACACTTTGCTATAAGAAGACAGCGTGGGCTCCATGCACTGATTCTGAAACTGAGGGAGAGGTAGAAAAGGAAGATAATGATTTATTGGGCTGGACTTTTTTCATTTACTCTACACAGTGGTCCTGCAAGTTGGTTATTGCCATCTTCCTTTTGCAGAAGAGGAAACTGCTGCCCAGAGAGGATGTATACCTGCCAGGCTTCTCTGCAATGAGATTCTCCAGGCAAGAATACTGGAATGGGTTGCCATTCTCTTCTCCAGGGAATCTTCCCAACCCAGGGATCAAACCCAGGTCTCTCACATTGCAGGCAGATTCTTTACCATCTGAGCCACCAGTGACGACCCTGAAGGTCACAGAGGAGGATCTAAATCCAGCTCTGACTCTCAAATGTGCACTTTTGATACTTTACCACTAAAGCAAAGGTTTGAACCAACAAACAAGCAAATAGCAAGCTGGATCTCTTCTGGTGAACCTCTTGTCCCCTGGTGCCTACTTTACAAGAGTCTTCCTAGGAGTTCAGTTCTCACCATGCCACGATGACTATTCTCTTTCAAGTTCTTGGTAGCTGGAAGCTGGATGACTCTGCTCGGGGTTCATGCCTATTCTCAAATGTTAGCTAGAGGCAGTGAGGTTCATGGGAACTCCTCCAGGTTATAAATGACTAGAGGGGGAATTCACATGGGAGATTAGGAGGGACAGGAAAGGAATGTCACCAGACCCAACACAAAATCATGGGGAGAGTGGGGAAGACTTCCTCCCTCTTAGACTGTTTGGATGAAATCATGGGGCATTCCCATGAGTTTTATAATGGTTACACCCAATGGGACACTTCCTTGATTTTCTTTATTTTCCTATTCTTTTTCTAGAAACATTGATCTGACCCATCTCTTGAATTTCATTAGCCTCAAGACTGTCTGAAGATTTGGACACTGTTTCCCTAGCCCTTCAGTTTTAGCTTTCCTGGGAATAAGCATATGAACTATTTTTCAAATAGGAGCTCTGATCACTGAGGCTGATCTCTGCATCATATTTCCTGTCCCTCCATTTAGCTGAATAGCCTTGTGATTAAGTTTCCTCCAGTGGAATGTGAGCAGAAGAGATATGGCCATTTCTTCCTGACCCATCAAATCTCTCATGCTTTCTTTCCTGTTCTCATTGGCTGGAATGGTGAGGACCAGGGCTGCCTTGAAAACCTCTTGTCAAAGATGACAGCACTTCTGTTGGCCTGGATCACTGAATGACTGTGTGTAGTAGAGCCACCCTCCCATATGGAGCTTGTCTCTGGACCACTATGGTAAACTTCTGTTGTGTTCCAGCCATTAGACCTCTTGCGTGTGTTGGTTATAGCTATTTAGCCTACCAAACTGGATTCATTCCTTATGGCTTCCATAACAAAACTTTCCTTGGAATGGAGCACAGCCACTCTCTGTCTTCCCAAGGAGTTACCACAGTTTCTGTGATAGATTCTGGGGTTACCAGTCTCCTCCCTTCAGGGTGGGACTCAGGGACGCAGCTGGCAGCTTAAGCCAGTTTAATATATAATCCAGCACAATAGAAGCCTGTACATATTTATTACTATAGTCCCTTCTCCATTCCATGGCTCCCAACAAATGGGGAAATTTTAGAAATAGAGGTAGACTGTAAGATAAAATAAGAGGAAAAGTTGGTATGTAGAGATGCCTATAATAAATCTGGTGTCACTTTTAGAGATCATCTTGAGAATCCTGGTAGCCAAAGAAAAAAGTAACCAAAATGAGCAGGTTGATCCTTAGGAGAAGCCCAGCTTTCTTGGCAAGGAGGTCTGAACCCTTATTTCCTGTGATCCTCGGTGCAGTTTGTACACTAAATACACAGTGACTGCATAGTAAACATTTTCAGCTCAGTTCAGTCACTCAGTTGTGTCCGACTCTTTGAGACCCCATGGACTGACTGCAGCATGCCAGGCTTCCCTGTCCATCACTAACTCCCAGAGCAGGCAAATTACATTTTTACTTATTTCCTTTATTTCATTATTTAAGATGATGGAGGTAATAAGACATGAAAATAAGTAACAAGACGTGTGGTGGGAGATATGCTAAAATCAGAGCCTTCTATCTGATCCCACTGCTCCAGCAGAAGGCAGCTTTCCTCTCCTCTGAACAACCCCTGTGCAATAGCATTACAACTACCTGGTATTCTTCTTATATGTACATATATATGTATCTGTATATGTGTATGTACTGGTCTATATCCTCTCCTTGGCTGTGAGCTCCTAGAGGGCAGGCTTGTCTGCTAAGGTCAGTCTGTCTCCCCAGTCATTTTAGCATTTTCCACAGTGCCTTGTGCAATAGGCTCACCATATTTGTTGACAGAGGAGAGAACGAATGAAAGGTGATGGGATGAGTAGTGCCATAGGTGTTACAGAGGGGAATGTTTAATTAATGTTTGTTTAACTGATATTAATTGAGCAACTACTGTATACTAAGCATCTCCCAAGTGTTGGGCATATAGCACTAAATAAGATAGAAACCCTGCCTTCAGGAAACTTATACCCAGGTTGGGGACATTGCTTCTTACTTGAGGGCTGAATGGGCTCTACTGCAGAACTGGGTGTGACCTTGGCCTTGGAATATGGAAGGAATTCTGGTGGGTGGCAAAGAGTGAAGAGGTCATTTTAGGTGCAGGGTGTGAGCGCAGCCTGAAGTAAACTATGTACATTTCTATCACATGAACATGTGAGGCATGACAACAGATGACCTCACTACAGATTTTGCTGTCTCCCCGTGAGCACACTTTGCTATAAGAAGATAGCGTGGGGTCCATGCACTGATTCTGAAACTGAGGGAGAGGTAGAAAAGGAAGATAATGATTTATTGGGCTGGACTTTTTTCATTTACTCTACACAGTGGTCCTGCAAGTTGGTTATTGCCATCTTCCTTTTGCAGAAGAGGAAACTGCTGCCCAGAGAGGATGTATACCTGCCAGGCTTCTCTGCAATGAGATTCTCCAGGCAAGAATCCTGGAATGGGTTGCCATTCTCTTCTCCAGGGAATCTTCCCAACCCAGGGATCAAACCCAGGTCTCTCACATTGCAGGCAGATTCTTTACCATNCTGCCAGGCTTCTCTGCAATGAGATTCTCCAGGCAAGAATACTGGAATGGGTTGCCATTCTCTTCTCCAGGGAATCTTCCCAACCCAGGGATCAAACCCAGGTCTCTCACATTGCAGGCAGATTCTTTACCATCTGAGCCACCAGTGACGACCCTGAAGGTCACAGAGGAGGATCTAAATCCAGCTCTGACTCTCAAATGTGCACTTTTGATACTTTACCACTAAAGCAAAGGTTTGAACCAACAAACAAGCAAATAGCAAGCTGGATCTCTTCTGGTGAACCTCTTGTCCCCTGGTGCCTACTTTACAAGAGTCTTCCTAGGAGTTCAGTTCTCACCATGCCACGATGACTATTCTCTTTCAAGTTCTTGGTAGCTGGAAGCTGGATGACTCTGCTCGGGGTTCATGCCTATTCTCAAATGTTAGCTAGAGGCAGTGAGGTTCATGGGAACTCCTCCAGGTTATAAATGACTAGAGGGGGAATTCACATGGGAGATTAGGAGGGACAGGAAAGGAATGTCACCAGACCCAACACAAAATCATGGGGAGAGTGGGGAAGACTTCCTCCCTCTTAGACTGTTTGGATGAAATCATGGGGCATTCCCATGAGTTTTATAATGGTTACACCCAATGGGACACTTCCTTGATTTTCTTTATTTTCCTATTCTTTTTCTAGAAACATTGATCTGACCCATCTCTTGAATTTCATTAGCCTCAAGACTGTCTGAAGATTTGGACACTGTTTCCCTAGCCCTTCAGTTTTAGCTTTCCTGGGAATAAGCATATGAACTATTTTTCAAATAGGAGCTCTGATCACTGAGGCTGATCTCTGCATCATATTTCCTGTCCCTCCATTTAGCTGAATAGCCTTGTGATTAAGTTTCCTCCAGTGGAATGTGAGCAGAAGAGATATGGCCATTTCTTCCTGACCCATCAAATCTCTCATGCTTTCTTTCCTGTTCTCATTGGCTGGAATGGTGAGGACCAGGGCTGCCTTGAAAACCTCTTGTCAAAGATGACAGCGCTTCTGTTGGCCTGGATCACTGAATGACTGTGTGTAGTAGAGCCACCCTCCCATATGGAGCTTGTCTCTGGACCACTATGGTAAACTTCTGTTGTGTTCCAGCCATTAGACCTCTTGCGTGTGTTGGTTATAGCTATTTAGCCTACCAAACTGGATTCATTCCTTATGGCTTCCATAACAAAACTTTCCTTGGAATGGAGCACAGCCACTCTCTGTCTTCCCAAGGAGTTACCACAGTTTCTGTGATAGATTCTGGGGTTACCAGTCTCCTCCCTTCAGGGTGGGACTCAGGGACGCAGCTGGCAGCTTAAGCCAGTTTAATATATAATCCAGCACAATAGAAGCCTGTACATATTTATTACTATAGTCCCTTCTCCATTCCATGGCTCCCAACAAATGGGGAAATTTTAGAAATAGAGGTAGACTGTAAGATAAAATAAGAGGAAAAGTTGGTATGTAGAGATGCCTATAATAAATCTGGTGTCACTTTTAGAGATCATCTTGAGAATCCTGGTAGCCAAAGAAAAAAGTAACCAAAATGAGCAGGTTGATCCTTAGGAGAAGCCCAGCTTTCTTGGCAAGGAGGTCTGAACCCTTATTTCCTGTGATCCTCGGTGCAGTTTGTACACTAAATACACAGTGACTGCATAGTAAACATTTTCAGCTCAGTTCAGTCACTCAGTTGTGTCCGACTCTTTGAGACCCCATGGACTGACTGCAGCATGCCAGGCTTCCCTGTCCATCACTAACTCCCAGAGCAGGCAAATTACATTTTTACTTATTTCCTTTATTTCATTATTTAAGATGATGGAGGTAATGCTCAGTAACATACGTCATTAGGGAATTACAAATTAAAATAAGATATCATGACTTACCTATTAAAATGATCAAAATCCAAAATGCTGGCAACATCAAATGCTGGCAAGGATATGGGGTAATAGGAATTCTTATTCATTGCTGGGGTAAATATAAAATGGTAAAGTGACTTTGGAAGACAGGCTGGTAGTTTTTCATAAAACTAAACATATTCTTACCATTTGATCCAGCAATTGTGCTCCTCGATGTTTAACCAAATGAGCTGAAAACTTTTGTCCATAGAAAATCTAGCATATCATGCTTATAGTAGCTTTATTCATACTTGACAAAACTTGGAAGCAATTAAGATGTCCTTCAATGGATGAATGAATAAGCAAACTGTGGTGCAGCATACAATGGAATATTAGTCAGTGATAAAAAGAAATAAGCTTTCAAGCCACAAAGAGACATGGAGGAAACTTAAATGAATATGGCTAAGTGACAGAAGCCCATCTGGAAAGGTTACATACTATATGATTCCAACCATGTAATGTTCAAGAAAAGGCAAAATTATGGAGCTAGAGAAAGATCAATGGTTGCCAAGTCTGGGGGTTGAGGAGGAAGGGTGGGATTAATAGGTTGGAGCACAGGGGATTTTCAGGGCAATGAAGCTATTTTTCTATACAATACTATAACATTCATCAAAACCCGCAGGATGTATAATACAAAGCAGGAACCCTATTGTAAACTACGGACTTCAGTTAATAACATGCATCAGTATTGGCTCATAAATTGTAACAAATGTACCACACTAGTGCAAGATGTTAAAAATAGGGAAAATCAGGATGTGTGAAGTGGTATATGGGAATTTGAATTTTCACTCAATTTTTTTCTGTAAATCTAAAACTTCTCCAAAAAGTCCATTAATCAGAAAAAAAAGATGCATGTGTAGATACTCCTGGAATTGCAAGACACTGGGGAATGGATTTGGCATCCTCAGCAGTGCCAAAGTCTCCCTTTTCTTGTACTTGTTTCATAGGGCCAAGGACCCTGCAGGCTTCCAGAAAACCCTTGGTGACTTATCTCCAGTGAGGGAGCCAGATCCCACCCAAGGAGGACAAGCCAGGGGGTGGGGGAAGTAACATAGGAAAAAGGCGCCTCTTTAGTCCTTTAGTCCCCTCTCAGGGTTGCATATTTTACTCTCAGGCAGGATCCTTTAATAGCTTTTCATCTGTTACCTAACCAGTGTTGTAAAAGTGTCACTTTTAGAGAATGTATTCAACTTGTCTAGGGCAGCAATCCCCAACATATTTGGCACCAGGGACTGGTTTCATGGAAGACAAGTTTTCCATTGACCTGGGAGGGGGGATGGTTTGGGGATCATTCAAGAGCATTACATTTATTGTGATGCTGCTGCTACTGCTGCTAAGTTGCTTCAGTCATGTCCGACTCTGTGCAACCCCATAGACGGCAATCCCCTGTCTTTGGGATTCTCCGGGCAAGAACACCGGAGTGGGTTGCCATTTCCTTCTCCAATGCATGAAAGTGAAAAGTGAAAGTGAAGTCGCTCAGTCGTATCTGACTCTTCGCGATCCCATGAACTGTAGCCTACCAGGCTCCTCCGTCCATGGGGTTTTCCAGGTAAGAGTACTCGAGTTGGGTGCCATGCACTTTACTTCTATTATCACTATATCAGCTCCACCTTAGAACAGCAGGCATTAGATCCTCAGGTGGGGGACCCCTGGTCTAGGGGTTTATTATAACTCCCATTTTGTAGATCAGTAAAGTTAAGATTGCAGACAAAGTCCACAGCAGAAGTAGCAGGGAGGATTCAACCTAGTGCTAATGGCATGCTCTCAGCAACACACAGATCTTTCAGCTGGGTGGAGAAGCAACCCCCACCCCACCTCCACCCCATCCCTCCCACCTCTTGCATCCCCTCCATCTACCTCCTGCCTTGTGTCCCTGGAGCCCTGCCCCAAGGCCAGTTCAGCTTTCACCTTGCCCAACCCCTGGCTCTGCCCCCAGCCAGTGTTAGCTCCCTGAACTTTCCCAACCTCTTGGGCAAAGCCGAAAGCTTGGGAGATGCAAGTTCACATGTACTTAGCACCAGAAAAGTGAAAAAAAAAAAAAAATTCTCCCTAGCCATTCATTTTAAAAAATATGTGATCCAAAAGATATGAAAAGTGTACACACAACAATAACAGATGTTGTTTAACAGGCTTGTAGGACATTCCCATAAAGTTATAAACATATCTTTCAATGGTTACTTAAGATAAACAGATACAAGTCACATATTTTTTGGTACAAGAGACAACTTGCTGTTTGGAAGCCAAATAAAGATTCCTGAATGTGAGATGCACCTGAAAAAGATTAGGAGATCATATCAAGGATATTGAGCCAAATCTAACATGTTTTGCTTGGAGTTGTATGTCTCAGCAAAACAAGGGTTTCCATCTCCATGCAGTGGACCCGGGGCTGATAAGGACTCAAGGGACATTTTCACAACCCTACTGCATCTCCCATTTCTGGTGCAAAGTCACAGTCACTGGGGCAGCCTGTGTGGCCACCCTATTGGCTCAACTTAACTGGTGCCCAGCTCTTCCTGTGGGAGCTGGGTGCTGACCAGGGGCCAGGCACAAAGAACTGAAATGGAGAGCATGGTCTGATGGGAGAAGCAGATGTAAAAATAGAGTCTTTAATCAAATGGGACCATTTATGGGAGCATCCTGTGCTCAGTCAACGGGCTCTGGAAGCCAGACTGCTGGGGTTCAAACCCTGGCTCTGGCAATTACTTGCTCTGTATCCTGGGGCAAGTCAATTTACATCCCTGTGCTTCAGCGTATTCTTCTATATAATAGAAGCATAAAAGTACCTGCCTATATAATATATTGCCTTTTGTGTAAAAATTTACCCCAAACTTAGTGGCTTAAAATAACAAATACTTCTAATGTCACAGTTTCTGTGGGTCAGAAATATGGGCATTGCTTTTGGGTGCCCCTCCTCCCACTCTCTCCTGAGAATATGGTCAAGGTGCAGCTGGGCTGCGGGCACCTCGGGCTGTACTGAAGATGGTCTGCTTCCTAGTTCACTCACAAGGCTGTAGGTGGCCTCAGGGCCTCTCCGGCTGTTGGCCAGAGACATCAAGTCTTTGCCTCATGGGCTTGTTGGACTACGCACTCCTGACAGCTTGCTTCTCCCACAGAGAGAGGGGGAGGGAGTGAGAGAGTCAGAAATCGGTGTTTTGTGATCTAATTTTGGGTGTGACATGTTAGCACTTTTGCCATATTCCTATTTGTTAGGAGCCAGTCTCCAGTTGTGATCCACACTGAGGGAAAGGGGATCACACAGGGGCAGGAACCCCAGTGGGGGTAGGAGGACTGGGGCTACCTTCTAGGCCTTCATACAGGGGTAGCACTCACCATGTGAAGGAGAGTTGTGCCTTTGCACCTGGGGCCCCAAGCTCATTTGTTCTGACCTCTTCAGAGAGTAGCCAGGTGCTGAGTTTTTCGCTGGGTCATGGGAGAAGCTGAACAGCCTAAAGAAAAGATAGGGGACGGGCTTAAGAGTGAGGACCGGACCTGTGGGCAAGCATGGCTTTGACTTGCAATTCCTAAACTTGACCCTGGCCCCTCAAACTTTACTGTGACACTGTCCACCTGGGAGATATTGGATTTAGTCATGTGGGGTTGGGCCTGATATTCTGCCTTTCTACCAAGCTCCCAGGAGATGCCAAAATGGCTGGGCTGTGGACCACACTTGAGTTAGCAACAGGGAATCAGGCAACAGGCCCTCCTTCAGTAGCTCTTCTTTACAGAGACCTGGAAAAGCCAGAATCTCCACCCCTTTTGTGCTTTGTCCAGCTGAGCAGTTGGACTATGTGAAAACAGGAAGAGAACCAATGATACAGAAGCAAATGTAACTAGGGGTAGGGCCATGGGGAGAGAGGGAAAGCCCACTGGATGAGGTGTGATTAAAATAATCCTACAGGGTAGGTTCACTCCATAAGGATGGAGAGCAGGGCTTTAAACTGGCTGGAAAGAGAAATTAGGGTCCAGAGAGCAAAGGACCAGGCTAAGTGCCAGGCTAAAGTGTTTGGATTTGGTTCTGAAGTCCGGCATTGCCAAACTCAAATGCCTGCAAGGGTACATGAGAGACAATAAGGAGTGGTGGGGTCTGTGGTCAGCCGGAGAGAGCCCGTCTATCAAAAGGGGCCGTTCCTATTCGGGTCCAGCTGACTGTGACCACATAGGATTGTAGCCAGACAATTTGGCTTTTCAAGCATGGTCACATCTGGAATTTTATGTAAAATCATCTCTGCAAGGGTACGTGAGAGACAATAAGGAGTGGTGGGGTCTGTGGTCAGCCGGAGAGAGCCCGTCTATCAAAAGGGGCCGTTCCTATTCGGGTCCAGCTGACTGTGACCACATAGGATTGTAGCCAGACAATTTGGCTTTTCAAGCATGGTCACATCTGGAATTTTATGTAAAATCATCCAACTTTCAGATGTTGTGAGGCTAACTAAAATTAATTTCCAATCATATCTGGCTTGAGAGCCCCCAAATAATGACTTCAGATGAAGGCAGGAGGCAACCAAGGAAAGTTTGGTTAGGAAGCTGTTTAGTAGGGGAACCCAGCTTCTAGTGGATGATGTCCACAGAGAACACTGGTCGGGAGAGCGTGCTGCCTGATGCCACTGCTCTGCGCCCGTGAGCTCCAAGTCTATTTCAGCAGTAACTCATCTGGGTAAGAGGGCTGCTGAGCACCAAGGGAAGGTGTTCACTCTGCGTGAAGACAGTTGCCTGCTTTAAACACAGAGCTAAACGTGCCTCCTTGTCTTCCATGGTGCTCTGAGACTGGCTATCTCCAGCCTTGTTAGAGGCCATTGTGCAATTTAAGGTCATGTAGCAAAGGAGAGTCGGGGATGTTTGTGCATATCTCAACCCTGTCATCTCCTAGCTTGTTCTCTGCCAGCAAGCTTTGCATGTTTCTTTTATTTCTAAAATAATCATAGCTAATTGTACTTCTCCCACAGGGTAGCTGGGAATCAAATGCGGTAATAGAGGGCAACTCCAGTTTCTTGCACGGACTAAGTGCTCAATTAATAATGTTTTTATTATTATCACTGTCCAGTTTGGAGCAATAAAACACTAGCTTTGCAAGGGTCATTTGGAATTATCCAACCCCCCTTCTTTACAAAGCAGGAAACTGAGGCACAGAGCTGGTGGGTGACTCGGTTCAGGGTGAGGTGGAGTCAGCCAAGATCCCCCAGCTCCTGCCCCTGTGCCGTGGCTTCTTTCCAGCGATGAGCACAGGACCCCTTGCATGGCGGAGCTGGGAAAAACAAATGGACCAAACATCATGAGAACTCTCATTTTCTCCATTTCCTCCTCCTCTTTGTAACACTGCATTCTTGAGTCTGGTGGCTCAGTGGTAAAGAATCCAGCTGCCAATGCAGGAGACATGGATTTGATCCCTGGGTAGGGAAGATCCTGTGAAGAAGGGAATGGCAACCCACTCCAGTATTCTTGCTTGGGTAATCCCGTGCACAGAGGAGCCTGGTGGGCTATAGTCCGTGGGGTTGCAAAGAGTTGGATACGACTTAGTGACTGAACAACAACAGAAATCCTTGAGTCATTTCAAAGTGTGTGAAGAGACGCGTGGGATCCAGGGATTTAGGCATTTAGAGATGTTGAGGAATTCGCCAGAAGTTGGAGTTAGCTGTTACTGTTTCTAGCTACCTTCCCTCCCCACTCCCCGTCTCCCTCCCTCCCCTTCTTCCCTCCTTCCTTCCCTCCTGTGTGCCTGTCTGCCAGTTTTTCCTTCATTTAGTCCATTTTTATTGAGTGCCTACTATGCTCCCGGTTCTTTGGGCGTTGTATTAGGCACTGGGGATAAAAGATTGAATGAAGTTGTCATTGTCCCTCCCTCACAGGACTTACAGTCAAGAGAGAAAACCCTTAATCATCAAATGATCTCACAAAAGGTGTGATGCTTTGAAGGGCACAATAGGGGCTGCTATAGGGAGTGTGTGTGTCTGTGTGTGTGTGTGAGCATGAGGGGAGAGCAGAGCTCTGACCCTGTGTGTGTGTGTGTGTGTGAGCATGAGGGGAGAGCAGAGCTCTGACCCAGGGAATGTGTGTGTGTGTGTGAGCATGAGGGGAGAGCAGAGCTCTGACCTGGTCAGGCCCCCTAAGGACATGGCACTGATGTGAGCTGAAGGGCCAGTGTTGAGAGGGGGGCATATCCCAAGGAGAGGGAACAAGGAAGTGCAAAGGCCCTGAGCAAACGCAAGAAAGCCAGAGATGGTGGCTGGAAGGCTTGGTAAAGTTTTTCTTTTTTTAAATTTCTTTAGTTATTTTAATTGGAGGATAATTACTTTACAATATTGTGATGGTTTTCGCTATATATCAATATCAATCATCCATAGATATGCATGTGTCCCCTCCATTCTGACACCCTCATCCCTCCAAGTTGTCACAGAGCAGCTTTGGGTGCCCTGCATCATACACCAAACTCTATTTACATATGATAAAGGTAAGATTTTGATCTTGATTCTAAATGCTGTGGGAAGCCACTGAAGTTGTTTGTTTGTTTGTTTTTAGCAGATCTCCACTGTAAAGAGATTCTTCTGGCTGCTGCATGGAGAAGGACCTCTCCATGGGGCAGGGGGTGAAAGGAGGGAGATCAGCTCAGGCAGGGGTCAGAGGTGCAGATGGTGTGGAGGCTAAGAAGCATGCATCAAGAGAAATTTGGGAGGTAAAACTGTCAGGATATAGGCAGTTGTTAAATGGTTGTAAATACTTAAAGGATTTCCTCCACAGAGTGAGAAATCCCTGGGCTCAGGGAGGCAGCTGCTCTGCTCCCCCTAAACAGAGCACATCAAGCCCCAAGCACGGTCCCTGGGAAGCTGCTGTCTGCGTGCTAATACTGATTTTCCACCAGCACCGCATCCCTGAGGATTTATTAAGAGCACACCATGGGCAGCACTGAGCTAGGCACCACGGCCCTCTACCCTCCTCAGACTGATGGGGTATGGGATGAGATCGAAGGCTGCATGCACAGCTGGTCACTGCATCTACTACATGAAAGATCTGGGGGAGAAGCAGACTGGACTGTATTCTTCTAGATGTTTCCAAAGATATCCAGGTTGCTGTGGCCAGAAGGATATTTAGGTTTCTTGTGTATAAAGGAATCTTTGTCCTTCAGAAGTTTGTATCATGTCCAATAAATATCCATCTAGGCTTTCTTCGGAATGACATAAAACACCTATGTGTGAGTGGTGAGAAATTTGGATATTTTCGAATAGAAGAAGAATGACTTGGAAGTACTAGGAAATTATGCACTTCACAGACTGAATTTTTCAGGTTTTAGCCAGATGGCAGGATTTGGAGAGCTCTGCTTTAGCCCTGTCTGCACAGCCATTCTGGAAAACTGGAAGGACAGCTTCTCCTTTGGCAGCCAATGGAGATGGCTGAAATGATAAGAAATGAGTTTTTCCTATTGTGTGCATGCTCAGTCACTCCGTGTCCGACACTTTGTGACCTGTCAGGCTCTGACATCCATGGAGTTTTCCAGGCAAGAATACTAGAGTGGGTTGCCGTTTGCTTCTCCAGGGGATCTTCCCAACCCAGGGACCAAACCTGCTTCTCTTGCATCCCCTGCATTGGCAGCTGAGTTCTTTACCAACTGTGCTGCCTTTGCCCTTCATTAGCTGCATCAAGCTGTCTGTCCTCAAAGGTTCCTGGGAGCCCAGCCCTCTGGAGGACCTCGGACTGGGCCTTTCTTCCAGTTCTGGATTGAGCCCTGCCCAATTATCTCCCTCCTGCTGCAGACTCATCAACTGGACGGAGGCAAGGAGGTGAAGAAAAGTCTCTAAGAGAGAAAAAACACAATCTCTCCAAGTGTTTCCAGTGCTAGACCCTGTGGACACTCTATTTCTAACAAAGGCTGGTGGATAAGAAGTGAAGCTGCTGCTGATTTGTTGGTTTGACTTTACTGATTTGAGAAGTGTATTCCATGCTTTAAAAGGCTCTCTTGGGCATTTCCCCTCCCCTCTACAGGTTCCAGAAAATTCATCAGGCTGCAAATATTATTGCTCCAGATCACTAGGGAAGGGCTGTATTTGTTTGTGACAGAACAAATAGAGAAAGAAAAGTATTTGTTTGCAAAAAAAAATGCATGGATGAGTAAGAAGATATTTAGGCTCAGATTTACAAATTTTTGCAAATGCCACTTGTAGAATGTTCTTCTCATCCAGAGCTATTCCCTTTTACGGAAAAATCATTCTTAATGAAGATCCCATCACCCTAGTAAACCTTTCAACTCAAGTTGTCTTTCATGTCTTAGAGGAAATTTCTCTCCATTAGGACTACTGGTGGATTGGTTTCCCAACAAGAGGAGACACATTTACTGCTTGCTTGTTTAATATGGGGGAAAAAATGAAAGAGGGAATCTTTTTCCTCTGGTTGTTTTCTTGAGCTTATAATTTTAAAACTCTCTTCTTCCAGGGTCCCTTATCCATTGACTCTCACAGAGCAGAAGTTAGGCAAAGGAGGTCTGTCTGCCTGCAGTGTCTGCCTCCCGCTGTGAAATCACAACAATGCAGGCAGGAATCGCTGGGTGAGAGTCCCCAGCTCCAATGCAGTTGTGTAATTTCCTATGATAAACAGCTTGGACGACTGCTAATTAAAATTACTTTCTGCTTCTACCTTATTCAGCAAGACGAATGCATGACATGGCCCCAGAGGCTGGGATTTGTTAATTTGCAGATGTCTTTGCTCACGTTTGTCTGACCATGCTGGCAGACCCCGCCCCTCTGTGCACACAGCAGTGGGGTGTAGGCCCCTCTGTCATGGCATCCTGGCCTTCTCACATGCTGACCTGCTTCTACAGTCCGGGTGCCGGCCACCATGTTCTTTCAGGGAAGCAGCTCTGAAAAACCTACATTCCAGAAAGTAGAGGGCTCCCAGTGGTTAGAGGACAGTGATGCTGACAGTGTATATTATCATTCTCATTTCTAGAATTCCCTTCTTCCAGCAGGCTGAAGGACATATGTGGTCAAAGGAGCAGGAAGGGGTGAGAAAATCTTTTTTTTTTTTTTTTTTAAATTGGATATTGGGACCACAAGATGAAATGTGTCAAGAAACTGCAGCTTGAGAAGCCATTATCCAAGTGGGTTGAAGGATTTTGGAAAGAGGCAAGAAGATCCACTGAGATGATGTCACTGCCGTTTAAGGAGTCATCTAATGACATCAGGGAGAAGGAAAGGCTAATTTCAACCACATGAAGTGGCAAACATGTGAACAGTGATTTACAAATTCAGCTTTGGGGTTTGCTGCCTTCTGTTTGGGTGGCTTTGTGAGAGGGACCAAGTAAAACCACAAGATGAAGAGTATCAATCTGATGGGATCAAATTCCTCAGCATGAGTTTGCACAGTCACACCTATGGACCATCTGAGTAGGAAATGTTGCCTGGAGTGAGAACGATTCCACAGCATGGATGCTATTTCCCTCCTAGGTCTTAACCTTTCATAGAGAGACAGGCAACCAAGAATGTAGGAAGTCAAAACAAGTCATGTTTAGCCGAATTTTACCTTCCATAATCTCTTTACCATGCTTGATCCAGCAAGGCAGGAATGCTCTGGTCGGTCCATTCTGCACAAATCCATTCCAGAGGGCTGTGATTTACAACTTAGCTCTGTTCTTGACTCTTCCTGAGAGTGAAGTTAAATGACCCAAGAATAACATCACTCTGCACCAGGACTAGTGAGATAGGTCTTCTAAAGGGTGGTCTCCAGAGCAGGTTTTTACCCGGGGAAACTTAAGCTCAGAGACCACTCCAAATCCTGGTAAAGGTCAGGTCTCCTTCGTATTTGCAGAGGTTGACAGCGTGATGAGTTATAAGGTTGGAGGGATAAGTGGGGCTTTTTTGGCCTTCTCTCCAATGAATCTTTCTTGATCCAGGCCTGGAGGATTCCACCTTCCTCCCAGTGTCAGGCCCTGCTGATACTGATGGACCCAATGGAAAGACAAGAAGGCCCTTCTGCCTCAAGCTTGATATAGAAAGATATTCACAGTGTTGGAAGGCAGGTTGAACGGGTGGTCCCAAGGTGGAGAAAGAAGCAGGGCAAAGGGTTGAAGTGTCATTGGTTAAAATATCCTGATGTAAAAGCAACCCTTTTGAAATGCTCTGAGAGAGTTAAAGAAAAAAAAAAAACAGAAAAAACCAAGCCACCTGACAGTGCTTATAAACAGACGAGTGAGATGTTGAAATTATTTTAAGACGGATGCCTTTTTAAACTGCATTCAGAACACCTTTCGGGGCTCCTACTTGCTCCGTTCCTCAAGCAGGAGGTATTTCATCTTCACACATCTGGAACTGTCAAAGAGGTAGCGCTACAGACCTCGGATGCAGGCGCTTCTACACAAAAGTGCTCCAACAAATCATGGCCATGATCGCAGAGCACCGCGCGCCCAGCACTGCGCCTTGAGGGTTTCGGAGGCAGCCTTCGGAGAGAAGAGCGGCTCCGACCAGCCGGGGGTGGGGTGGGGGGCTGGGGAGGAAGACCGTAACTCCTACTCCCTCCACTTTTAATGCTGAATCAACTGTTTAAAGCGGCTTCTCTGCCATCTCCACCAAGTGGCTAACAACTGCAAGCAAGTTTATTTTCTGAGCTTGTAGGAGGTGATTGACACAAAAAGTACCCCCTACTCCCTTTCGGGTAAAATTTCCTCTGTCCTGTAAATCTGCAGGCTTGACAGAGTTGGGTAAACCTGTGCTGTTGTTTAAAGGCGTCTTCATGCTTACTTGCTTTGGGCTTTCCACTGGACTTGTTGGGAGGAGGGACGGGGACAGTGAGGGGCCCATGCTACATGAAAGTGACCCTACACCGCCTTCTAAAAGTGGACAAAGTCAGACCTGGCCAGGGTATCCAGCTGGACGCTGAACTCTCAGCCAGTGAAGGGCCTTCCATGACAAACCACAAAAACACCCATGATGCTTGAATCCATCTTTTCAGGGGCAAAGGCTCAAATGAGCCTTAAAAATCTGTGGCTTGTTTCATTGCTTAAAATCTTCATGTGTGTGTGTGTGTGTGTGTGTGTGGTTATGTTTCCAGAGAGAAGTAAAAACAGGATGACCCCACAAACGACTGAGTTTGAACTTCACAAAACTTTTCTGTAAATTCTAGTGATAAAACTAATACTGCTAATAACAAGGATGCTAACTGTAAATGCTTTAATCAGTTAGATGGGAAAATGAAACTGGCTGTTGGAAGCTTTGGAATTTATAAGGACCTCTCTAGTCAACATATAAAAAGAACAGAAACTTCTGTGGGTGAAGAAAGAGCTGGTGTTATAATCTCGGTCATCATCACTGTTTCAGCTTTGCTTCCATGGCAAAACAGGCACTGCTCTGGTTTTCTAAAGCATCCTTTAAATTCATTTCCTGGCAAGTGGAGCAGTACTTCTGGAACTTGAGAATGCAGGCTGCCTGGGCTACGTTAGGGCTGAGGAAACCCAGCCGGGCATGGCTGGGGGTGGCGTTGGTTTCAGGGGTCAAATGTTTCAACATCTGGTGCCTCCGAGAAGCCAGCTTCAGTTCCGACACCTCTGTTGGGGCAGAGGTTGAGGGGAGGGACGGGCAGCGGGACAGGAAGACCTGCTGCCATTCTTTGCACCGGAGAGCTTGGTTTCCTTTCCCCTCTGCTTTTCAGAGAGGACAGCCAAGCGCATAACTTCTACCCCCCTGTGGTAACATCATGCCATGACATACACTCCCGAGACAGGGGCCTTTGCTGCCGTGTTTGCGAGAAACATCACCCAAGGCACCCGGGCCCCCCTTTGCATCCTGCTGTCCACAGCTTATTTTTAGGGGAGTGTTGGAGGTCAACCCCAGAATGTATTTTCCATGTTTGAGGTTTCTCAAAATCCCTAGCCCTGGGATTTTAATTTTGGCCATGAAGCAGAACCAGAACACAGCAGCCAGAGCCACCAGTGAGGTCCCAAGTCCGACACGCACTGAGGGGCAGGGGTTCAGGAGGGCAAGTGGTCTGTCCAGTGATGCTGACACAGTTTTTGCAGTGTTTGCATTTTCTCACAGCCTGTACAGCTCCCAAATGTTCCCTTTGCACGCCATGCCCCCCACCCCCAGTTTTATATGGAGCAGATGGTCTTCAAAGAAATCAAGGAGCAGAAGCTGCAAAAGGCTTAAAGGAAAAAAAAAAAAAGACAGTGAAACTCATATATTTCTTCAAACGATAAGATGAACTACAGATGTTTGCTGAAGGGTGATGGTGCTGCCTACAACTTAAGACTCGACTTAAAAGAAGAGTCCACTTGTGTTTAGCGTTGGACAAGCCCGGTAGCTGTCAGGGTGTGATTTATGGAGGTTGTTTGTGAGATTTTATGTCACTGGGGACATGGCAATTAAAAGGCTCTGCATTGGAGAAGGAAATGGCAACCCACTCCAGTATTCTTGCCTGGAGAATCCCAGGGATGGGGGAGCCTGGTGGGCTGCCGTCTATGGGGTCACACAGAGTTGGACACGACTGAAGTGACTTAGCAGCAGCAGCAGCAGCAGCAGCTGTTCACCTTGCAAATAATCTTTCTCCAGGACCCAGGCATCCCTGATGGAAGTGTGGTGTCGATCTGCAGCCAGGGTAGGGTGGATGTGGCCATCCCAGGCCTAGCTTGCAGGTTCTTGATGAGTTCTGACCAACGTGTCTTCTGGCTCCTGGGCCTCCCTCCTCACCCTCCACAGGATTCTTGGTCTTTGCAAACAGAGTTCTGCTTTTACCTGACACCTGCAGTCAGATTAATCTCACAATAAGCTTGACAAAGTTGCTAAAAGAGAAACAGTTGTCTGTTGCAGGGCCCAGCTGCATATAGAAAACAGCTGCTCCTTGGGCACGGTGTTCAAAAAAGGAAGAAAAGAATCACTGGAAAGCGTTAAAAAAGAACATAAAGCATATATTGGAAGGGCCAGTAGAGGCCTGTAATTAACACAACAGTAAGTATCTGTGTTTCCATGAGAAGCTTCTTTTTCAGGGCTTGTTGTAACTTGGTCATAAATACTTATTACAAACTGAAACTGAGCAAACTCTGCTGAAAGCTGCCTCCCCTCCTGTCTCGCTGTTCTCTGAGGCTGATTCTCAATGGGCAAAGAGAGCGATGCATCTTGGATGCATCTTGGACGCACTCCCAAACGCAAGCCTCGGTACACATCTGTGCAGACACAGACATCTAGCCCATCACAAGTGTGCGCGGGGCCCTCATTCAGGCGGCTGAGGGGTGGGTTCGAGGCAGAGGCCGTAGGGCCTCGGGCAGAAGCAGCGGGAGGAGGCCCCAGAGAGCCTCTGGCCTCTTAGGCAGGAACGTGGGGAGCCTTTGAAGTTACCACAACTCAGGTGGAAACCCCTCAGAGCAGCCAAGGAGGAAGTCATTCGTTTTCAGACAAAGGGGAAAATTCCTCAGGACCCTGGTGTTTCCACTCAAACAAATCTCTGGAAAGTTATTCTCCAGAGGATTAAGGCCCAGCTGTTCTCCATCTCCGCAAGGTTGGGAATAGAGGAAATGGGCTGCCGGTCCTGCAGCAGGAGAGATGGAGGCTAGATAGAAGGAGACGGGCAAGGGCCTTGGAATGGGGACCAGGAAGCCCCAGTGGCTGTGTTCACAGGCATAGGGATGGAGGGCACAGCTTTTCAAGGCTGTCTAGTGTTCCTTGAAAACAGAAAGCCATTGCCTCTTCATGCCAACACTGAACTCACTCACTATGCACCTCAGAATGAAAGCTGGAGGGACTCTGCTTCTCTCCTCTCCCGAGTTCAGGCAGAATTACGTCCCAAAGCTTCTATGGAGATGAGCATCTTGCTTACTTTTGAAAGACTTTAAATTACCCACTAGTGGACATTTGTCATCTCGCTTTGTTCTGTAGGAGTTCCGCATGTGGTAGATCACAGCGGGTGGCAGAAATCGCCTCTCATTTCTGAGGCTGAGAAGTCAGGGCCCTTTGCAGGCCAGGACGGAGCTTATCTTGGCCGCATTCTGGCATCTCACCTGTGGAAGGTAAGTTTCAGGTGAAGGACGTGCATTGTGCAGTTGGGTTGATTTCAACACTATTCGGGGAGGTGATAATAGAACGAACAGCCACACCGAGTGCCTGTCAGTTTGGGTGCATCTAACATCGGGTTCAGGTGTGAGGACTGAGTGGATCCCATCAAACAACCCTGTAGTAGATAGATAAAAGCCTGAATAAGGCCTGTGGGCAGCTGGCCAGGGTAGAGGGAGGCAGGCTGGGCAATCTTTCATGAAGTCATGGAGTCTGGTGATGTAATTGATGGTTTCACAGCCAGAGCTGGGTACAGTTCTAGCTGAGTGACCCTGGGCAAGGCTCAGCTTCAACGAGCCTCAGTTTCCTCACCTGCAAACCAGGAGCCCTTTCAGGATTGTTGTGCAGGTCAAACAGGGCTCACTGCCTGGTTCATAGTAGGTGCTCAATAAGTGACAACCTCTCTGCCCCAAAGGGAAATCCAGAGGGAGAAGATGCAGCTGAATGTTTGTGGGAACGTCGTGGTGTGTGACACCATAGCCTTCACCACAGATCCTCAAATGGAAAATGTATGTCTCACAAATAGCAGATTCCTCCCCAGTAATCCTGTTTGCAGAGGCTAATGGAGGAGCTGGACTAACGGGGTTGTGCTTTAGTCTTCATTTCTGCCCCTGCCCCAGATCCTTTTGCTTCCCTCTCTTGCTCTCTGGGGCCGCAACTGATGTGCACGTACTGCATCTCCCAGGCTCCCTTGCCCTCTGGCTTCTGGGTTTGGCCAATTTCAGCCTGGCCTGAGCTCTCACCAGGCTTCAAGAACACTATTCCTTTCAGGCCAATGGGTGGATACAACTTCCTGCTGCTGCTGCTCTCTGGGACTTTGATTTCCAATGGTGGTTCTTTAATATTCTATTGGTGGTTCTATTCGTATTCCTATAAATGGTCCCTCTATAAAAATTCTCCTTGGTATCTCATCTGAGTGTGTTTTCTTTTTCCTGCTGGGAGACCAAAGAAGAATGAGATTGGACACAGAGTCCACCTAGGAAGACTTCCTGGAGAAGGGTGTTTCTTCTGCAGGTTTTTGCAGGAGAGGCACAATAGTTTGACAGCAATATAGAATAGAAGGCTGCTGTTCCTGTATGGGAGACTGGAACCAACACATGCTTAGGACTTAGACTCTGCGTGGTCTCTTCATGAGGATGGCGAAGGTATTCAGCAACAGGACATCCCCTCAGAGCCAAGAAGGGAGAGAATAATGATATTAAAAATAGAAAATAGCTGTCCTTCAGTTTTTGTCTACTGTGTGATGAGCACACACAACTGTGTAATAGGTATGGTGTCACTCTTTTACAGATGAGGAATGAAGGCTGAGAGAGGGTCAGTAATTTGCCCAAGGTCACATTACATCGTGGAGTTGGGATTCATAAGGACTGCTTGGTACCCAGTCAAGGCTACCCAATGGTCCCAGGTTGCCTGGAGCTGAGGGCTTTCCTGGGATATGGGGCCCCCAGGGCTCATTTTGAGTTAATGGCAGAATCTATTGGATAGCAGTGGAGAGTCAGTGAAACTGGACATGATCAATCATCCCTGTAATAAAGTTAATTTTCTTACCTCAAAAGATTCACTGAAATTGATTGGTAAGAGTGGAATCACATGAGGGGGAGAAAAGATGGAGAAAGAAAACTACTGATTCAAATCTTCTGGCAGTAGGGAGGTGGTGCTGCCAATCCAAATGGTAGACACTTCAACAACATCTTTTTTTGTCTTGAGAATGCAGCATTGTTCTTCCCTCCAGCAGATTTACCTTTGCAATTCTTTTTTGTGTCAGACTTAATTTTTTTGGGCTCCAAAATCAATGCAGATGGTGATTGCAGCTATGAAATTAAAAGACACTTACTCCTTAGAAGGAAAGTTATGATCAACCTAGATAGCATATTCAAAAGCAGAGATATTACTTTGCCAATAAAGGTCCGTCTAGTCAAGGTTATGGTTTTTCCTGTGGTCATGTATGGATGTGAGAGTTGGACTGTGAAGAAAGCTGAGTGCTGAAGAATTGATGCTTTTGAACTGTGGTGTTGGAGAAGACTCTTGAGAGTCCCTTGCACTGCAAGGGGGTCCAACCAGTCCATCCTAAAGGAGATCAGTCCTGGGTGTTCATTGAAAGGACTGATGCTAAAGCTGAAACTCCAGTACTTTGGCCACCTCATGCGAAGAGTTGACTCATTGGAAAAGACCCTGATGCTGGGAGGGATTGGGGGCAGGGGGAGAAGGGGATGACAGAAGATGAGATGGCTGGATGGCATCACCGACTCGATGGACATGAGTCTGAGTGAACTCCGGGAGTTGGTGATGGACAGGGAGGCCTGGCGTGCTGTGATTCATGGAGTCACGAAGAGTCGGACATGGCTGAGCAACTGAACTGAACTGAACTGAATAATGGAGGGTGCATTCTTTAAAAGCACAAGGAGAGAAAAATGGTGATACCTGAATTCTGTGGGCTTCGAAAGAGAGTTAAGCCCTGTTTTTGGCAGAGTGTAACCTATGGGTCTCTGGAGATGTGAACACTGTCAGCCCATAGACTCAGCAGGCGAGTGTGGAATGGATGGCATTGTCTGTGACTCCGGGATCATCCCAAGTCCATTCAAGATGCACCATAATAGCAACAGAAATGAAATGACCATGCATGGAGTTGTCACCTTTGTTCTAGGTATGCCATAAGCATTATTTTAAATGTTCAGGAAAAATTTTCAGAGAAGGTGTAATTAATCCAGTTTGCAAGGTAAGGAAACTGAGGAAGAGAGAACTTCAGGAAGTTCTCTGGGGACCTCTGGCATGACCCAGTCAGGTCTGGGCTCCGCATGGACCTTTCTCTGGTGTCAAATCCTGAACCAGGCTCTAGCTGCACAGCATCTGAGTACCCAGGGCTCTGGTGATGTCTGGCCCTGTTCAGTGAACATTCATGAGGTTCTGGAGTACTCTGCCAGTGGGAGGATGGGCTCTAGGAGTTGCTGAAGATCTCAGGCAGGTTTTTTAGTTCCTTCCCATTCCCATGATATCTGCCTCATGTTCCTCTAGCTTCTGTGCATTTACATGTGCTGTGTCCCTGCTAGAACAGCCTTTCTTCATTTGACCATCTGGATAGCCTCCACCCATTATTCAAGACTCAACTCAAGCACTACCCCATGGATAAGGCTCTCCTACATCCCTGCCCTCCAATCTGGGTGAGGTCTGCCCTTCTGACATCTCTTCCTATCCCATTTGGACTGTGACTCCCAACACTGATTATTCTATAATCTTCTAATGACTTTTCTGCCATCCCCCTGCCCCCCACAACCCCAGACTGTGAGCTTCTTTATGTATGTGCCAGTGGTTTCTTTGATTGATGCAAGGAGCATACTCAACTTCGTTGAGTCAATAAGTGACAGAAGCCAGAGTATCCCAGGAGCTCTGGCTAAAGCTTGTTGATTTCCACTGCCTCTGCTAGCAGCTGGAAGAACCTCCACAGCACCTTAAGTTTGCTTTAAATATATATATTTATTTATTTATTTTTGACTGCACTGAATCTTCAGTGTGGTGCATGGGCTTAGTTGCTCTGTGGCATGTGGGATCTTCCCAGGACAGGGATCGAACCCATATCCCCTGCATTGGCAGGAGAATTCCCAACCTCTGGATCACCAGAGAAGTCCCTTAAGTTTGCTTTATGTTAGATTCCCCCTCACAAGCTCCTAGGAGTCATGCTTTGTTGACCTGCACTGGGATGCTTTTTCTAATTTGGTGTGGTTTTTCACCTGTCATTGCTAAGACTAGGTGCTGTCCTCATGTATTCTTAATTAAGGGTGGTGATTTGGAGAAGAGAGATGGAGGAGCCACCATAAAAATGTACACTGGGGTGGCTACCATCTTGTTTTATCAATCTCCTGAGGTTTCATTAAAGAGATCTGTAAGGGAAGGGAGAGCTTAGACACAAGCTTAACTACAGAAAGTATTTTTCACAAGACTCTTCACTGAGGAAGGATCCAAGCTCTATAAATGTTACATGCCAGATCCGAAGGGAGGAGTTGATTTACAAATTTCCATTTGGCCCAAAGTGGATCATCTGCTCGTTTAGTGAGGGCTTTCCACCGGGGTCCCTCTGAAGCGGTTGGCAGCTCAGGGGTAGGGGAGGAGAGGTCAGAAGATTGGACTCCTGACAAGATCTAGCTGGGTGGTGCTGGGCATGAGCAGAATCCTCTTACTCTGGCATCTCTAAGATGGTGATGGTGATAACGATGATGATGATAAATGTCTGCCAGCCTTCCTTGTAGATCTGGATTGAGTATGGCTCATAGATACTTCCAAATGCAAATGAACACATCCTTATTTTATGGTTAAAAATCAAAGCTAAAGAACGATTTGAACAAACAAATCTGCTTCAACTCTTCTGTTTTGCAATGTAAGCGAGGCCCAGGGAAACACCATTCACAAAGCTCTCTGGATATGGACACCCTCTGGTGCTGAGTCCATACCAGTGAGATATGACCTAGGGAGGGACCCAACCCCAGCTGGAACTGATGGGAACCACAGAATGCCTGGTGAACTGCACTTCCTATTTCAATTACACCGGTTATGCTAGGTGTTTGTAGGGCTTTGCCTCTCGATCAGGAATATTCCCTTGTGATAGTGCTACTTGAGTTCATCATGCTGGTGCTAGAAATGTAAATATGATTTAATTGATTAATAGGCATTAATGGCCGGTAATTAAGGCATAAACTGTAGGCTGGTAAAAATCACACAAAACAAACCTATAGGATTTCCTTGCATCTGATTGTTCTCTCGTGACTGTGGACTGTAGCTGAAGAAGAGCTGCCTTCTGAAATATGGGTAATAAATGAAATAAAATGCACATGATTTAGAATCCATTTATTGTACGTTCACTGAAAAATATCTGAGCTTTGTCAACATGAAGTTGGTCCTTAATCTCTGATTTGAAGGTCATCTGTTGAGGAGAAAGCCCTCACCCATGCTTGGTACAAGTGATCTACTTTTATTGGATTCACTGTCTAGAAAATCCTGGGCTTCTGTTGCATTCAACCTTCTTTGATTATCGAAAACTTTCCTCTGCTGCTAACATTTAGGAACAATGTAATAAGTAACTTCCAATTAAAGTTTTCCATACGTGGCAAAATCATAATGAATGAATAAGTAAAGAACACATAATAGAAGGCTATTAGCCAAGTGAATATACTCTTTTAAGTCAAATTTCTATACCACTTTTTTATTATCTCCCATCAGAAGAGAACGTGCAATTACCAATTTTATCTTATCTCGGGCTTATTATTAAAGAGTAGTAAAGGAAACTTCATTCTCGAAGCCATAATGTGATTTTTGATTAATAGAGGGATTCTTATGTGACAAGAATATTTCTCCTAGGCAGAGTCTGCCCAAGGATTTCTGCCTGTAACTGGAAGCTACATCTCAAGTGGAACAACCTTTCAACAATAGCGGCTATGTTTCTACATGGGGATCAGATTCTTAAGGTGAGAAGGACAGGGAAAAGCATGAGAAGGGCAGGGAGAAACTGATGTGGGCTTCTCAGATACTGTTGTTTATTTAGTTGGTTCCAATCATTCTGGTGGCTCAGTGCTAAAGAATCCACCTGAAATGCAGGCAATGCAAGAGACATGGGTTCGATCCCCGGGTCGGGAAGATCCCCTGGAGAAGGAAATGGCAACTCACTCCAGTATTCTTGCCTGGAGAATTCCATGGACAGTGGAGCCTGGTGGGCTACAGTCCACAGGATCGAAAAGAGTCAGACACGACTGAGCATAGCACAGCACAGCAGACGGCAATCATAGTATTAAAACCGACACTGATTCTTGTCCAAGGGCGAGAGGAGCAGCCCACACAGCTCGTGACCTCCCAGTCTCTGTCAGAAGCCTGAGTATGAACACTCTTCTACATCTGCCATTGTTTCTAGTTGGGGACTGAGGCTCCTGATAGGGATCTATGAGTCTAAGGACCCCAGTGTCTGCACTCTCACCACCAACTACACGTTAAAATGGCTTGAATTTGAATTCCAGCCCTTCAGGCCAGCTTTTCCCAGAGAGCTGCTGTAAGGAAGTCACCTGGGAACTTGCCTTTGGCTCTGAGTGGCCTGTGTTTATGCCAGTGACCTGGGGAGGGGTAGGTAGGGGATAAGGGGAGGGCTGTACTGCAGTCAATACCCTCCTCTTTTCAGAATGTGGCAGGACCAGATGGCTTCCTGCGGATCTGGCATTTCTCTTGACAGCTTCGTGACACTGAGCAGACATTCAAACTCATCTGAGCCTCAGTTTCCTCGACTGGAAACAGAGGTTCTATCTCCTTGGAGACTTATGAAGATTGAAGCAACGCTTTAGCACATAAGCATCACCATGATGAAAATGAAGCTATTGGTCTAATGGGCTAGGTC
>SJYX01005070.1:182855-214140 GCA_006410675.1 Oreotragus oreotragus
CCCCCCCCCCCCCATAATGTTTTCTGCCAATGCGGAGGCTTTAGTCACGTGCTGTTCCCTTTGCCTGGAAACCCCACCTTCTTTTTTACACCCTCAGCACTTATTCATCTTTCAAGAGCCTGTTGGAAGTTTCTGTCAGGAAGCCTTCCCTAATTCACTTCATCCCACAGAAACCATCCTGTGTTTCTTAAACACCTAGGTGGTTAGCGATGTGGAGAAAAAGCTGAAGAAATAAATGTGTTGAGATCTTTTTCTTTGAGATTCCAGCCGTGTATGAACTCCAAATATAAACCTTGACCACACAAGGTACTTAACATTACGTTATTTGGATCATAATGTTTCTTACTTTATTTTAAAATAGGTAATATATTCACATGATTTAAAAACATAATGTAAGTAGGAGCTAATCAAATACTACAATATTCAGTGAAAAGCTGACCTTTCACTTTATCCTCCAGACCTATCCCTTCAGCTGCCTCCCCCAACAGACAACCAGTGTTACCAGTTTCTCCTGAATCCTTCCCAGCACATAAAAGCAACCACACACACACAGACACGTACACTCACACACACAGGGTTCCTCAGTTCTTTAAAAACTGGGCCATGCTATATCCTGCTATATGCCCTGTGCTGAACTTTGTTTTTTCACTCAACAAATTATTTTGCAAGTTGGTCCATATCGGTTCATCAGGATATTTTTTTTTCAGGTTTTCTTGTTTTTAAAATTCCTTTGAACCAGTCTATCATGCTTCCTTCAACTCATCCTCTGTTGATGGGCATTTAGATGGTTTCCAGTCTTTTGCTCTTATAAACTGTACTCACAACTTTCTATGTAGTCATTTCCCAGAACTATACGTGTGTGAATGAATCGTAGGGTAAATTCCTAGAAGTGGAATTGCTGGGTCAAAAGCATGTACTTTCTAATTTAGATAGTTATTGGTGCATTGCCCTTCATGAGAGTTGTGATGATTTATACTTCCCACAGAAATATTTAATGTGGTCAGTTAATATCCAGTGCTGACAACTCTGTGTGAGTCACACAGAACATGTCTACAGGCCAGAGTTCCCCCAAAGGGTGTCACTTTGTAAACTCAGCTTCAATTTCTGCAAAACATGTAATGGACAAGGGCTGTTGGCCTCGCATCCCCACTTCTATGCAACCATTCAGTCCACTTCTGGTGTTGCTCCCCTGATTCCCTCCTGGGGCAGGCACATGGCTGGTCTTGACTACAGAGTTGATCGACTGATGGCTGACACATGGGTCAAGCTGGATCAGTCAGAGAACTCCCCAGGATTCCTACTGAAACCCAGGTAGGTAAACCATCCTTTCTCTTCTGGGATCACAAGCAATAGGGGTGATGAAGGCTTGCTGGTCTCCAAAGGCCAGTTAGGCAGTACATGCAAAAAATCTCTGCAAAGGACTGTAAGTCCAGGGCAGCAGAGAGAGAGGTGGAGCCCCAGTCATGCCCTTAGAGACCCTGGATCCAATGCTGCCTGAAACTAATAACTCTGGACTTCCAGGTTATGTGATTAATTAATATGCTTTTTTGGGGACTTCTCTGGTGGCTCAGACGGTAAAGCGTCTGTCTACAATGTGGGAGACCCGGGTTCGATCCCTGGGTTGGGAAGATTCCCTGGAGAAGGAAATGGCAATCCACTCCAGGACTATTGCCTGGAAAATCCCATGGATAGAGGAGCCTGGTAGGCTACAGCCCATGGGGACACGACTGAGCGATGTTGGATGTTTTTTGGGACGGGCTTAATTTATGTTATTTGCAACTGAAAGAATTCTAACTAATAGAGTGCTTCATATGTATGATTTCATTTGAATCTAATAACAATCTTTTAAGATAGGTTATTTTTCTTCCACTTTAGAGATGAAAGAATTGACCTTCAGTGAGTCTAAGAAAATTTCCAAAGCTCACAAATAACATAACTAGATTCAAATTCAGGTTGTTTAACTCCAACATCTGTGATTAAAAAAATTTTTTTCTGCCCTGTTTCCAACAGCACCAAATTGTTTGGTCTAATTCATTCTTTTTGCTCCCTATCCTGACTTCTGTCCATGGCCATATAGCTAAGCCATGCATTTGGAAGTACATCAAGGTACAGGTTCAAGAAGCCTGCCCACCTGGAATTCATACCTATGTTTGGAAAGCCAGCTGGCAAGATGAGGCAGGAGAGGGTATCATTCAGATCATCTACCTTCCCTTCAAGGGAGTGGCAGATGGAGATATAACCAGAGAAGGTAGTGGGCGTGGGGCTACTAATGAGTCTGTTCTGTTAGAGGTCAATGCTGGACCCAAGCTATTCCCTTATTACCACAGAAGAGTCACTCTGAAATACGTAGCTTGCCAGGCCTAAGCACTTTCTGTCTGCAGGCTTCACACGGGCCACCAAAGAAACAGGTGGACAGGCCTGTGCTTCATGTCCTTGCCCATGTGTTTTAAAATGTAGTGTATTAATAGAAGGACTTCCCAGGTGGCTCAGTGGTAAAGAACCCGCCTGCCAATGCACGAGATGCAGGAAACCTGGGTTCGACCCCTGGGTTGGGAAGATCCCCTGGAGGAGGGCATGGCAACCCACTCCAGTTTATCACCAACTTGATGGACATGAATTTGAGTAAGCTCTGGGAGTTGGTGATGGACAGGGAAGCCCGATGTGCTGCATTTCATGGGGTTGCAAAGAGTTGGACGTGACTGAGTGACTGAACTGAACTGAACCCTGAAAGGGGAGGGCAGTCTTTCCAAAGCCAGGAAGACCCCAGGCGTCATCAGATACAGAAAATAAAAGCCATAGTGAGTATACGTGTGACTAGGAATTGGGACTGTGCATGGGGGTTTGGTCAGCTAACCAACAGTGTCCACACAAGTGTACTGCTTTGGATCAACAATTCCACTTTTATAAAGAAATAATTGGGCAAATAAGCAGAGATATGTGTATAAGAACTTTTTATCAATGTGATGTTTATAACAAAAAGGGGAAAAAAGCCTTAATGTACATCAATGAGCATATGGCTAAATAGTTTATTACTTATACTGTACAATGTATCATTGCACAGTAATTGAGAGTATTGATGTTAGAGGTATATTTGCTGATATAAACACATGGTCACGACATGGGGCTTTCCAGGTGGCACTACTTGTAAAGAACCTGCCTGCCAATGCAGGAGACAAGAAATGCAGGTTTGATCTCTGGGTTAGGAAGATCCCCTAGAGGAGGGCATGGCAACCCACACCAGTCACAATATACTACTGAGTGAAAAAAAAATTATAATCAATAGGTATATGTGACTCTAATTTTGTTAAAATATGTTTACTTATATTATCACTGTATTCCTCTTTATTTTTGAAAAAAAGATTGGAAGGAAATGTATCAAATTGTTAACAACAGCTCCCTCTAAATACAGTTGCAGGTGGGAAAGAAATGAGAGCAGCAGGAATACACACATTTTCCCTGTTTGTCTCTGGGACAATTCTCAGCACACCTGCTCATATTCCACAGTGTAGCCTGTGTTTATCCTTCTATCGTGTTCTGGAAACGACTGCAAAACCACCATCCGAAGCAGGGCTGCAAGTTTGTTTGACGCTCACAGAAGGAAAAGGACAGTGAATCCAGCAGACTTTGTGGTTCTTTAGATTTAAAGTGAGTGGTGAGGCTGCCAGTGCTGGTGAAAATTGGTAAAAATGTGTCCTGAAGCATCTCTATCAGTTTGAATCACATGAAATTGCCCCTATCCCATCATCTCTGACCTATAAAATGATGATTTCTATAAGCAAGACAAAGCCTTTCTGAACTAGAGAATGAAGTAAATCAGAGAACATCTGTTTGGGGTTTTTGCAAAGTATTTTCTTTGAAGAAGTTTCTGAGGCTCAAAAACTACGCGAAACATTCCAGAATAGGAGATCTCTATGGTCTTTTTAAAGTTGAAAATATTGTCTTACCCTTCCCCACTCCTCCTGACTCACACTCCCTGGTGGCCCATCCACCATTCATATCTGTTCAGAAGAGGATCTCCAGGTCCCACTGGCCTTCCTGGAAATGAGGGTCCTTCCACCTGCTCAGTGCCCAGAGCTCAACAACCAGTTCTGTGACTTTAGCTTTAATCCTTGCCTCAGGTTAGCTGCAATCCACATTCTCTTGGACATCTGGACCAAACCATCTCTTTTTATAAACTATGTTCAGGCCACAACTTTGGCCTAAAGCAAAACTTCACAGCAAGTGAAGCTGTCATAGACTGTTCAAATATGACTCCATGGCAAGCCAATCCCATTTTGGCTAGTGTTTGCCTGACTACTTGTAGAGAGGGCAGATAAGGACAGATATGGACAGATTCATGGTGGTGGGGGCTCCCTAAGGATTGCTGCACAGTCATGGGCCAGCTGGGGCTCAGTGTACCATGCCAGTGATAGCCTCAGAAATTGGAGGCTGGAAGGAGTTCTATGCAAGGTGGGAGTGCTTAAAAATCATCGTCATCTTCATTGTTGTTGTTGTTATTGTTATGACCACAATCAAATCTTGGAAAAGGGAAATTTGAGACTGTATATCTGTATCTTGAAGGAGGAAATAGAAAAGACTTGGGTCTGAGCAAGATAAAAGGAGGGACCAGAGGAAAGGCCCCTAGGTGGAAATCATCCAAGGATGCATCATCAAGTGGGCAATGTGTTGGTTTCTAAAGGAGTTTCCATAGTAACCAAGTCCAAAGGCTGTGAAAGCAGCACCTGTCACCAGCCTCAACATAAAGAATCTACTGAAAAAGGGAGATAAGGAGGGAACACAGAGGTCAGGGTGACCTACTGACCAAGATAGGCCTAGGTAGAGGAACAGTGAAGAAGACAGAGTCTCAAAGAGAATGAAGATTGTTAGGAAGAGGGAGGAGTCCACTGATGCCAGGTAGGGGTGGAGATTGAGACTGGAGGAGAGGGAGCCCACTGCTGGGAGTTCCCAAGGTGCCTGCAGAGGCAGGTGACTCCCTCCTTCCAATGTTTTGCAGGTGGGCAGGACCCACTCTGGCAGAGCCTGCCTCCCCTTGGAAAGCTCTATGGGAAAAGCTGGGCTGTGATTAAGATCTTTTAATTAAGGAAGCCGTTTGCACAGGATGCAACAAGAGGTGGATGGAGAGTTTGCTCAAATTGGATTTTTTTTTCAGTTAACTAGAAAAATAATGAGAGGAACTCGTCTTTGTATAAGTCAGGGGGATATGTCATTTTGAAGGGAGCCACATAGCTGCCTGGAAGAATTCATCTGTTCATTCATTCACCCCCAATGCACATCTAGTATCACCACGACTATAGATATTGAAAAATAATGCGGACTGTGTCAGGTGCAACGCTAACTGCATTGCATCAACTATGTCTTTCACTCCACTCAATCACCCCATGAAGCACATGCTGCTACTCGACCTTTTCTGCAGGTGAGAAAACTGTGGGCCTCTTGGATGGAAGAGGGGAAAACTAACATGAGAGGGTAGGCAGAACAGGGCTAATGTGAGCCCCAATTCCTTTTTTTATTGCATCTCTCTCGTTCTCTTTCCTGTGTGAAGAATCCCGATATCCTTCCTGACTGCGCATATCTACATAAAGCTCTCACTCCTGCCACCTCGGATGTCCCCAGGGACACGGTGCAAAATGTATGAGGTTGCCTGGTGGCTGGCTTCCAGGGCCTGGACCCAGGCAGGTGAGATGGTGCTGATACCAGTCACTGCATCTGTTGCTTCCTTCAGTGCCGATGCAGCCTTGAATTTGATCGGTCCCTGGGCTCTGGGGCTGACCCTGCATCAAAGCTCTTGCCCCCCATGCAGGACTCCTGGAACTGATTTCATCCCGAGTTCTGAACTTTTTTCTTGGTTCTGGGTGGTACAGTCAGTGGCCTTGTTTCTTACCCTAAGTCACATAATAACATCCAAGACTGACAGAAAGGACAGCTCCTGAGTGCCATGATCTTTGGCTGGGTGCCTATCTGCCAGATTCTACCCCACAGAGTCGGTTTCCTGACTTCAGTCCCTCTACAGTCTAGTGTGGAAGAGAGGTCCAAGCACCAAGCCCCATTCCATNTTTTTGCAAAGTATTTTCTTTGAAGAAGTTTCTGAGGCTCAAAAACTACGCGAAACATTCCAGAATAGGAGATCTCTATGGTCTTTTTAAAGTTGAAAATATTGTCTTACCCTTCCCCACTCCTCCTGACTCACACTCCCTGGTGGCCCATCCACCATTCATATCTGTTCAGAAGAGGATCTCCAGGTCCCACTGGCCTTCCTGGAAATGAGGGTCCTTCCACCTGCTCAGTGCCCAGAGCTCAACAACCAGTTCTGTGACTTTAGCTTTAATCCTTGCCTCAGGTTAGCTGCAATCCACATTCTCTTGGACATCTGGACCAAACCATCTCTTTTTATAAACTATGTTCAGGCCACAACTTTGGCCTAAAGCAAAACTTCACAGCAAGTGAAGCTGTCATAGACTGTTCAAATATGACTCCATGGCAAGCCAATCCCATTTTGGCTAGTGTTTGCCTGACTACTTGCAGAGAGGGCAGATAAGGACAGATATGGACAGATTCATGGTGGTGGGGGCTCCCTAAGGATTGCTGCACAGTCATGGGCCAGCTGGGGCTCAGTGTACCATGCCAGTGATAGCCTCAGAAATTGGAGGCTGGAAGGAGTTCTATGCAAGGTGGGAGTGCTTAAAAATCATCGTCATCTTCATTGTTGTTGTTGTTATTGTTATGACCACAATCAAATCTTGGAAAAGGGAAATTTGAGACTGTATATCTGTATCTTGAAGGAGGAAATAGAAAAGACTTGGGTCTGAGCAAGATAAAAGGAGGGACCAGAGGAAAGGCCCCTAGGTGGAAATCATCCAAGGATGCATCATCAAGTGGGCAATGTGTTGGTTTCTAAAGGAGTTTCCATAGTAACCAAGTCCAAAGGCTGTGAAAGCAGCACCTGTCACCAGCCTCAACATAAAGAATCTACTGAAAAAGGGAGATAAGGAGGGAACACAGAGGTCAGGGTGACCTACTGACCAAGATAGGCCTAGGTAGAGGAACAGTGAAGAAGACAGAGTCTCAAAGAGAATGAAGATTGTTAGGAAGAGGGAGGAGTCCACTGATGCCAGGTAGGGGTGGAGATTGAGACTGGAGGAGAGGGAGCCCACTGCTGGGAGTTCCCAAGGTGCCTGCAGAGGCAGGTGACTCCCTCCTTCCAATGTTTTGCAGGTGGGCAGGACCCACTCTGGCAGAGCCTGCCTCCCCTTGGAAAGCTCTATGGGAAAAGCTGGGCTGTGATTAAGATCTTTTAATTAAGGAAGCCGTTTGCACAGGATGCAACAAGAGGTGGATGGAGAGTTTGCTCAAATTGGATTTTTTTTTCAGTTAACTAGAAAAATAATGAGAGGAACTCGTCTTTGTATAAGTCAGGGGGATATGTCATTTTGAAGGGAGCCACATAGCTGCCTGGAAGAATTCATCTGTTCATTCATTCACCCCCAATGCACATCTAGTATCACCACGACTATAGATATTGAAAAATAATGCGGACTGTGTCAGGTGCAACGCTAACTGCATTGCATCAACTATGTCTTTCACTCCACTCAATCACCCCATGAAGCACATGCTGCTACTCGACCTTTTCTGCAGGTGAGAAAACTGTGGGCCTCTTGGATGGAAGAGGGGAAAACTAACGTGAGAGGGTAGGCAGAACAGGGCTAATGTGAGCCCCAATTCCTTTTTTTATTGCATCTCTCTCGTTCTCTTTCCTGTGTGAAGAATCCCGATATCCTTCCTGACTGTGCATATCTACATAAAGCTCTCACTCCTGCCACCTCGGATGTCCCCAGGGACACGGTGCAAAATGTATGAGGTTGCCTGGTGGCTGGCTTCCAGGGCCTGGACCCAGGCAGGTGAGATGGTGCTGATACCAGTCACTGCATCTGTTGCTTCCTTCAGTGCCGATGCAGCCTTGAATTTGATCGGTCCCTGGGCTCTGGGGCTGACCCTGCATCAAAGCTCTTGCCCCCCATGCAGGACTCCTGGAACTGATTTCATCCCGAGTTCTGAACTTTTTTCTTGGTTCTGGGTGGTACAGTCAGTGGCCTTGTTTCTTACCCTAAGTCACATAATAACATCCAAGACTGACAGAAAGGACAGCTCCTGAGTGCCATGATCTTTGGCTGGGTGCCTATCTGCCAGATTCTACCCCACAGAGTCGGTTTCCTGACTTCAGTCCCTCTACAGTCTAGTGTGGAAGAGAGGTCCAAGCACCAAGCCCCATTCCACGTGCCCTGTGTATTGCCCAATATCTCTTTCTTTGGGGGAATCCTCCTTCTCCTCTAGGGGCTTCCCTGGTGGCTCAGAGGGTAAAGTGTCTGCCTGTAATGCAGGAGACTCGGGTTCGATCCCTGGGTCGGGAAGATCCCCTGGAGAAGGAATGGCAACCCACTCCAGTACTCTTGCCTGGGAAATCCCATGGACAGAGAAGCCTGGTGGGCTATAGTCCATGGGGTCGCAAAGAGTCGGACACGACTGAGCGACTTCACTTTCTTTCACTTTCCTTCTCCTCTTCCACAGTAATCCTGCTTGGTTGCTGGTTTGGGTTGAGGAGACTATGGCCACCACTCTGTCCTAGTGGTCCAGGTTGGCCAGAGGACTCCAGCTTCTTGGCCCCAGTGATTTGCTCCCCAAGGGCATGTGACTCAAGCTGGGCCAATCAGAGTCACCGGAGCTTCCTGGCAGTCTTCCCAGAAATGAATTATATGGTCCTTCCCTTTAGGATTCTGAGATCCTGCAGCCATGCAGAGAGCCTTTTCTGGGAGTGAAGTAAGACCTGCCAAGCAGCTCTGAGAGAGGCTGTGGTTCAGAGACAGCCGTTTGATCCCTAAATCCCACTATGTCTGAAGGGAGAATGCCCCTCGAACTTTTCAGCTTTGTGAGCCATACATTCTGTTTTGTTTTTCTTAAATGAGTCTGAATTTAGATTTTGACACTTGCAACTGAAAGAATCCTGGATACTGTAATGTTTTTCTGTGAGATGGTCTTTATTTCTTACACCCAATCCCCAGTTTTGGCAGAAGACACAGCAAAACAGGAATGACACGCGTCTTGCGATTTGCCCTGGTGTCTCCCCATGGCTTTTGTTTGCTTTTTGCTTAAAATGTTTTCATTTTGCTTTCACACCTGAATGGTCAGTTGGCTGCAGGAAGAATTTTTTTTTTCACTTTTTCTTGAGAAAGATTTCAAGCATATATAAAAATAGAATAACATATCAGCTTCCTGGAAGCCAAGTCAGAAAGAGAAATGTGACGACTCTCTTAGTCTTATAGTCAGCAAGAGTAGGTGTTGGTAAGGAGTGTCAACATTTTAATTTTCTTGGCATTAAATTTTGTAAGGTCTTTCTCACACAACATTTTATGGAATGGACATGGAATGATGAAATGGGCAGTTTCCTCAGTAGCTGTTATTTTATAAATAAAATATAATTTAAAGCTGGAGCTCTCCATTCTGGAATCCAGCTTAGGACATTTAAAAAATGGAATATCATCATAGAGTCTTCTGTCCCTGGATATTTTAAAGATTTCTATTAGTATTGCTGGCATTGTTCAGTCACTATGTCATGTGCAGCCATGAACTGCAGCATGCCAGGTTTGCCTGTCCTTTACTATTTTCCCCTGAGTTTGCTGAAACTCATGTCCATTGATTCTGTTAGCATAGCATTCTTAAATTCATTTGAGACACATTTGTTGAGCTCTTGTTATGTGACACGGGGGGTTCCAGGGCTGGAGATACAACAGTGACAAGATGCAGGGTTCCCTCTCCGGTGCTTGTATTCTAGCAGGGAAGATGAATATAAACGAGTTTACAAATCCACACACAGGCCATTTCAGACTGCAGTTAATGGTGGGAAGAAGAGAAGTCAGGCCTTTAAGTGAATGGTGAAGGAAAGCTTCTCTGTGGAGAGGGCATCTAAACAGAGTCCTGAAGGATCAGAGGGGATCCTCGCATGTGATTACCTGCTAGGAGACTTTTCAGCAGTCTCATCAGTATGCGCACAATCCCTGATGTTCAAGAAGGCACATGAGTGGAGCAGAGTGGTAAAGTGTTGGCCTAAGTAAAGGGTACATAAGGTGGAAACCAACCCAGAGCGGGGACTAAGACCTCAGGCCAGGGCTGCCTGTCTGGTGTCATAGGTCACGCACCGCATCACTCTAGGGCAAGTCATTCACGCACTCCAGGGTTTGGCAAACTCCCCATCAAAGGCCAGACTGTAAGTATTTCAGGTTTTGTGGGCCAGATGGTCCCTGTCACAAGTACTCACTTCTGCCCTTGTCACACCAAAGCAACCGCAGACAATACATAAACGAATGGGCATGGCGGTGTTCCAACAAAACTTTATGGCCACTGAATCTGAATTTCAATATTAAAACTAAAACAATTGAGATATATCTTTTTTTTCAACCCTTGAAAAATGTAAACCCATTCTCAGCTTTCAGGCTGTGCAACAGGCAGCAGGTTGGACTTGGTCCACAGTCTGCAGTTGGCTGACCCTGACCCAAACTGTATAGTAGCCTGGTCATCTGAATGTCCCTGTGTCCCTTCCTCACTGTCTTTGCTTACACATGACCCCTACCTTGAGGGTCCACTCTCTTCCATGCCCTCCACTGGGCAACAGGTGTAAACCAGACATGGGAATTATAAAGATGACTAAGATATCTTCCTCGTTTGAAGGAAGCTCCCAAATGGTTCATCATTCCAGGGTCAGGCAAAGCCCCTTCTGACAGTGAAGCATCCCAGGTCCCCCTACCCAATAGCGCTTTCTCTCTCCCTCAAGCTCTTGAAATCCTTCTTGTCTGCTTGGCGTTTACTCCCACAATAGTTCCTGCTTAAGTTATTTTGCAGGTTGTGAGTGTGTGCCTCACTTCCCACTTGGAGTCTGGTTCTTTTGAAGTCCATCTCTATCTTTGGGTCCCTAGCTGAGGGTGCTAATGTTTTTTGCCTGTTGAATTGGTTTTGAAAGAGCTTGATCTTTTCAGGAAGAGCTGACCTCAAATGATGGGAGCTTTAGGGAGGAAGAGGAGAGGGGTGGGGAGTTGAGAGCAGGGTGTTCCCAGGTATTCTGATTGGATTTAGCTGGGATTAATTACTGCTAATATTACTGTCTCATTTGTCTGCATTAGGTTGTCACATAAATGGTTTTTTATAATGTTTTAATGATGAAAGGATTGCTGTTTATAGAAATAAGCACCCAGCTACTCTGCTATAATTGCTGTCTCTTTCCTGGCTGCACTCTATAGTCACCTCTCAATGATCTCTCTAGGCTTTAATGCCTTGGTGATTTCTCACTCTTGGCCTTGTCAGCCTCTCATTAAGTAGTTATTGTTTGACCTGGAAAAAAAACATAAAAATTACCACCCTAACCTAAGCCATCATCATCTCTTGCTTGGATTATTGTAGTAGCTTGCTAATTGGTCTCCTTGGTAGGAGATCATATATATTTGCCCCAAATATACTCACAACTTTGGCAATTCAAATTGAATTGACAATTGAATTGATGCTTTTGAATTGCAGTATTGGAGAAGACTCTTGAGAGTCCCTTGGACTGAGCCCTGAAGAATTGATGCTTTTGAACTGTGGTGTTGGAGAAGACTCTTGAGAGTCCCTTGGACTGAAAGGAGATCAAACCAGTCCATCCTAAAGGAAATTAACCCTGAATATTCATTGGAAGGACTGTTGCTGAAGCTGAAGCTCCAATACTTTGGCCACCTGATGCAGAGTTGACTCATTGGAAATGACTCTGATGCTAGGAAAGATTGAAGGCAAAAGAAGTGGGTGACAGAGGATGAGATGGTTAGATAGCATCACCGACTCAATGGACATGAATTTGAGCAAACTTCAGGATACAGTGAAGGACAGGGAAACCTGGCATGCTGTAGACCCTAGGGTCGCAAAGAGTTGGACATGACTTAGCAACTAAACAATAGCAACAAAATACTCTCAACTGAGAAATCACTCTGATCTTTAAACATATGTCATCTCAGGTAACATCTCCATTTACCCCGCCAATGATTGCCTCTCCCAGTTGGAATAAAAGTCCATGTTCTTGTAATGACTCAAAAGATCCCATGGCAGGGATTCTTAAACTTTGTGATGCCCTGGAAATCTCTGGAAGCACAATGAAGCCTATGAATCCATTCTTGGAGTGTTTTTAAATGCATAAAATAAAATAAACAGAATTTCAAACTAAACAAGCTATCATTGTCTTATTGTGGAGCTATAACAACATACCATGGGTAGCTTAAATGGCAGAAATGTATTTTTCACAGTTCTGGGAGGTGGAAGTCTGAGTTCAGAATGCCACTATGGTCAGGGCCTCTTCCAGGGTTTTTGATAGCTGCCTTCTCTCTTTGTTCTCATATAGCCTTTCCTTTGAAATCTCTCTCTTCCTCTTCTACTAAAGGCACTAATTTCACCATTAGGGCCCCATCCTCATGACCTAATTAGCTCCCAAGAGGCTTGGTCTCCAAATACTGTCATATTGGGGCTTAGGGCTTTAACACAGGAGTTTTAGAAGAATATAACACCAATTGTAGTGGAAAAGAGTTATCAAATTATTAAATAACAAAACTGGGAGACAGTGATATACACACTTCATTATTACTGCAGTACATAATGAAAATACTTTAAAGAATATCAAAAAGTTAATTTTTGAAAGTCACATTAGGATTAAGGTTTTATTGGCCTAACCTGAATAAAGAATGCTCAACCATGGGTGGTCTCTGGCAGGATGACGTGCATGTTCTGTTAGATGTGAAGATGCAGCTGTGATTCTTTTCCCAGTCCCATTCATGGACACACTGAGAGCTCTCTGTGGACCCTGTCCAGTATGATCAACCCTCTGCTCTTAGCTTCTCAGAACTTGTTCCACATCTACTCACCCTGTTCTCACTCTTCCCTGCCATGCTGGCCTCATTGCTATTTCATCAACACTCCAGGCACATTTCTACCCCAGGACTCTTGTCTCTATCTAGACTGCTCTTCTTGCCAATATGTTTGTGGCTTACTCCTTTACTCCTTTCAGATATTTTCCTTAAACACCACCTTCTCATGGGTTCCTGTTTGAATATCCCCTACCAGTCCCGTGCTCGCCAACCCCCTTCCTTACCATACATTTTGTGTTTCCAGCTAACCTATTTTATATTTTCCCTGCCTATTGCCTATATTCTCTGTGTCCTTCAACCAGAATGTAAAATTCATGGAGATGGATATTTATTGGTTTTGTTCACTGCTGTGCCCCGCCCCCATGTGCCTAAAACAGTGCTGTGCACAGAGTAGGCACATAATAAACATTTACTGATGGATGTACAAGATAACAATATTGGCCTGAGCAAAATATAATAAAAGTGGTAAGTCTGTGGTTTAATTTCCTACCAGATTTTTATATCCTGAACCTGTTTTCTGATTGCTCATCACTACTACAGTAGAAATGTGCTCCTAAGTGCTAATAAAACTTCCTTAAAGAATCCAGGGCATTTGGGTCAAGTATCCATTTAAAGGTAATGTCCGATTATTGAGATGATGTATGAGGGGCAGGAGTGGGTCACTGTCCAGCTGTGTGACTGTGGGTGGGAATTTCACCCTCTCTGAAGCTCACATCCTCATCTATCAGAAGACACAGACTATCCCTATGGATCCCCAAGAGCTGCTCTGAGCTTTAAATGAGATAATTCATGAAAAAGGCAAAAGCAGGCTCAAGGAATAAATGATAGCTTTTGGCCACACTTGTAATATATCAGAGAAAAAGAAAGCAAAGGGTTCCAAGAAGTTTGCTGCTCTGCAGGAGACCTTTGAGGTCCTGGGGAAAAGCCACAGTCCTGCTAAAGGAACGCACTGTGCTGGAGTCCCCCTCCCAGCCTTCCCCAGGTGCTGCTACAGCCTGTCTGCAGGGCCTACCCCAGCTTTGGCCACCTGCGTATGCCTCTGGCTTTGAGAAAAGGCCTGTAAATCTGAGCTGAAGGGATGGGATGGAGAAAATCGGGCCAGGCCAGGATTCAAAAGGCAGCAGGAAATGAATACATTCATTGGAACTCATGGCAAAGGGGATTTGAATTGTCTGGAGGGTAGTCATCAGGTATGCTGAGATTGGAGTAGCCCCTGGCTCACAGGCTTAAGGGGACAACTGGGAGACCAAGCTGTGAGCAATACGACACTCACACGGCCAACCAGACTCATCTTCAGATTAGCTTCTGGTTCAAATTATTTGGTTGCCCACCTCCTGTTTATTTTTGCAGATGATTGGAAATTGACTGACTATATTATGCCTTATTTTATTCATCCATTCACCAGATTTATTAATCACCATGTATATGCAAAGTACTGAGTTGGACACTGAGGGCATACAAAGATGAATAATATTTGAAAATGATGTAAAGTTCACAAAAATAATCTTACATTGTCTTCAGAACATGAAAGAGATAGAAGCTAACTTACTTTAGTGACTCCTTTGTTGACTAATTGTTGACTCATTAAATCATGCAATAAATACTTCCTCAGGACCTACTGTATGCCAAGTTCTGTGCTAGATGCTGGTCAAAACTCAATAAAGACCTGCTGTTGGACTTGAACTCCACATGAGAGACAGAACATAAATAAATAAGCATGCAGAATAGTATCAGGATTTGGCTCAAATGTAAAGAATCTGCCTGCAAAGTGGGAGAGCTGAGCTCGATCCCTGGATTGGGAAGATCACCTGGAGAAGGGAATGACTATTTATGCCAGTACCCTTGCCTGGAGAATTCCATGGATAAAGGAGACTGGTGGGCTACAGTCCATGGGGTTGCAAAGATACAACTGAGCAACTAAGCACAGCACATAGTGTCAGGAAGTGATGGTGCCAGGAAGGATGAAGCCAGGCTGGGGTGGCTGAGAGAAAAGTGTTGGTAGAAAGGAGGTGGCTTTGAGCACAGAGGCCCAAACAGGGTGAGAGAAGTGCACAGGCACTTGTACTGGGAGGAACCGTGGTTCTGGACTCCTCTCTGGAAACTGTCAGAAAAAGGAATCAATTTCCCAGATCACACAACCTGACCGTAACTGAGCTGGGGCACTGCTCTGGCCTCAAGATTATAACCTGCACCACCTAGTTTTAAAACACAGCCCGTGAGTTCAAGGAAGCCTACAGTCCAGTAGTTGACTATAGCCTCAGTTCAGTTCAGTTCATTCGCTCAGTTGTGTCCAACTCTTTGCGATCCCATGGACTGCAGCACGCCAGGCCTCCCTGTCCATCACCAACTCCTGGAGCTTGCTCAAACTCATGTCCATTGAGTTGGTGATGCCATCCAACCATCTCATCCTCTGTCGTCCCCTTCTCCTCCTGCCTTCAATCTTTCCCAGCATCAGGGTCTTTTCCAATGAGTCAGTTCTTCTCATCAGGTGGCCAAAGTATTGGAATTTCAGCTTCAGCATCAGTCCTTCCAATAAATATTCAGGGCTGATTTGCTTTAGGATTGACTGGTTGGATCTCCTTGCAGTCCAAGGGACTCTCAAGAGTCTTCAACACCACAGTTCAAAAACACTGATTCTTTGTCACTCAGCTTTCTTTACCACTGGAAAAACCATAGCTTTGACTAGATGGACCTTTGCTGGTAAAATAATGTCTCTGCTTTTTAATATGCTGTTGGTCACAGCTTTTCTTTTTTTTTTAGGTTGGTCATAGCTTTTCTTCGAAGGAGCATGAGTCTTTTAATTTCATGGCTGCAGTCACCATCTGCAGTGATTTTGGAGCCCAAAAATCTAGAGTCACCTAATTACTCAATAAAGAGCACATGATAAATCCTTTAGTAAAGAACATGTGTACACATACTTTAGGTAAGTGATAGACGCTCTGGCTGGTGTCCAAAGCAGGGGCGGGGAAGGCAGTGGAATCATGAATTAAGACACTGCTCCTTTGCAGTTCTTTTCTTAAGATCAGTACTTTATTTCTACGCTTTCATTCTGGAAATTAGCATATGAAAGTGTTTGCTGAGTTTCATACTTTGAGGTGAGCTAATGCAAAACTCAGTCAAAGAAAATGTTTGTCATCGGCAAGGTCTCTTTTACGTGAAGGCAGTAGCAGTTTTCAGTCCTAGTTCTCTTCAGAAATAGAACTCCAAACTTTCATCTCTTGCAAGCATTCGCTCCTCTTTCTGCCTTGGTAGCATGAGATGGAAATGTGTATTGAAGGCCTGGCTTCTGAGGGAGAGTGCTATTCTCCCCTGCAGCTCCCAGTGCCCAGAGAAGGGAATTCAGCTGCCAGTTGCAAAACAGAGGGCCAGGATCTTAAGGACAATAGCAAGGAACAGAAAACCATTTTCACTTTTCTTTTTGCTGGTGGCTCAGACGGTAAAGCATCTGCCCGCAATGTGGGAGACCTGGGTTCGATTCCTAGGTCGGGAAGATCCCCTGGATAAGGAAATGGCAATCCACTCCAGCACTCTTGCCTGGAAAATCCCATGGAGGGAGGAGCCGGATAGGCTACAGTCCATGGGGTCCCAAAGAGTCGGACACGACTGAGCGACTTCACTTTCACTTTTCCTTTTGAAAGTGCTTCCCAGGTGGCGCTAGTGGTAAAGAACCTGCCTGCCAATGCTGGAGATGTAAGAGATAAGGGTTCAATCCCTGGGTCGGAAAGATCCCCTGAAGTAAGAAACGGCAACGCACTCCAGTATTCTTGCGTGGAGAATTCATGGACAGAGGAGCCTGGTGGGCTACACCCCACAGGGTTGCAAAGAATTGGACAAGACTGAAGTGACTTAGCACGCATGCATGTGCTTTGGGAAGGTTTATTTGATACTTGAGAGCTTGAGAGCCCATATGTTTTTTTCCCCTCTTAAATGCCATTTTCCTTCCTCTATGTTTGAAAGTAATGTATATTTATTATAGGGAGTTGGAAAACACAGAAAAGTAGAAAGAGTACAAATCTCACCCATAATCTCACTATCCAGAGAAAACAACAAAATCATGTGTTGTTTTTTCCCCTGATCTTTTTGTACTGGATATATATATATATAATTATATAGTTAAATATAAATAATTATATATATATATAAAACTCTCTCTCTCTGTGTACCTATATATATAAAGCCTGGCTTGCTGCAGTCCATGGGGTCACAGTCAGACACAACTGAGTGACTGAACAATATATTAAAAAATTATAATCAGATGTCAATAACTTATTGACATCTGATTATATTTATAACTGAGTTTCTTATGTTTTAATTAACAATAGCAATACCATATTACATATATCCTAGAGGAGGGCATGGCAACCCACTCCAGTATTCTTATCTGAAGAATCCCCATGGAGGGAGGAGCTGATGGCCTGCAATCCATGGAGTTGCAAAGAGTTGGACACGACTAAAGTGATTTGGCACATTACATATGTATGTATTCATATCACTAAAAACTGTTTATAAACATCAGGTAGAATTTTTAAAGTTCTTCCCTCTACTTTGAATCTATTGCATGTTTATTGTGGAAACTTTGGAATACATGCAAACTGCATTTGTGTGACAAAGGACACAATCAAGAAGTGCAAAGTCAACCCACAGAATGGGAGAAAATATCTGCAAACCTGTTAAATACTTGCAATCTGTTAAAGGAGTGATATCTAGAATACATTAAAGAACTTGTGCAATTCAACAATAATAACACAAAAAACTCAATTTAAAAATGGGCAAACACTTGAATAGGTATTTTTCCTAAGAAGATATACAAATGGCCAATAAGTACGTGAAAAGATGCTTGGCATCACTAATCATTAGGGAAATGCAAATCAAAACACAATGAAATCCTACTTCACAGTCATTAGAGTGGCTATTATAAAAAAAAAAAAAGGAGAATTTAACAAGAGTTTGCAAGGATGTGGAGAAATTGGAATCTTCATGTTTCTAGCAGGAATGTAAAACACTGCAGCTTCTATGGAAAAGAGTATGCTGGTTTCTTAAAAACATTAAATGTATAATAACCATATGCTCCAGCAGTTCCACTTCTGGGACTATACCTAAAAGAACTAAAAGCAGAGACTTGCACAGCTACTCTTGCGTTCATGACAGCATTATTTACAAGAGCCATAGGAGGAGAGGATGCAAATATCCATCAATTAATGAATGGATAAATGAAATGCGGTATGAACTGTTAAAAGACAAATCAAGGAGTATGAAACATTTTTAGTGTATTTGAGCAAAAATCAATTCAAATCAGGCAACATCAAATTTTAAGTGGCTGGGAGTGATCCATCAACAGCAGCTGGGAAAGACTTTTACAGAGAAAAGGTGGAAGCAAAACAAAAATATATGTTTGATTGGTGATAGCTTAAAGCCTGGTTAGCTGTTGTGATTGGCTAGCCTTAGGTTTCAATTTCAAAACCTTGAAGCATTTACGGGCTCAGATTTTGTTTATGTAGCCTACCATGGCATTAGGGCTGCCTCAGTCTAATGACTCTTTGTTTAGTTAATATAATGTGTGTGTGCTTAGTAATATCCAACTCTTTCAGACCCCATGGACTATAGCCTGCCAGGCTCCTCTTCCATGACATTTTCCAGGCAAGAATACTGGAGTGGTTTGCCATTTCCTACTCCAGGGGATCTTCTCAACCCAGGGTTTGAACCCACATCTCCTGCATTGCAGGTGGATTCTTTACCACTGCACCACCTGGGAAGCCCTAAGGTGACTATATATACAATGAAATACTATTCAGCTCTAAAAGGAATGAAATTTTGACTGCTAAAAAAATTGGTTCTGAAACTTACTAAAATGGTAAACAATACTTTTTCAAGATTATTGCAGTTGACGTCAAGACTATCACAATGGGGGAGAGAGAAAGGGCTCAACTCCAAATACAACAAAGTCAGCTAGGGATTTACAGCCAACAAGCAGAGTGAGGGGTCAATGGATGGGAAATTCCTAAGAGGAGAGTTAAGGGTCAGGGCACTCTTGCTAAACTAACTGAACAGAATTCTTAAGGAAAACAGATCAGGAATATTAGATGTTAAGGGCAGGGGATTCTTGCCAATCTGACTCAGCAGGATTCTTGCAGAAACTGGATGATGCAGAACTAGAAAGGATGAGGATCATGATAAAGGTCCTAGTTGAGAAAAGCCCTTGAAGACACAGTTGGTGAAACGTGAAATAAGCCAGACATGAAAGAAGAGATACTGTATGTGTCAACTTATGATGATCTTAGAATAGTCACATTCATAGAGACAGAAATGGAATGGTGGTTGCCAGGGGCTGGGGAGTGGAGTGGGAAAGAGGAGTTGTTATTAAAATTTATTGAGTAGAATTAGTTTTAGTTTCGGAGAAGGCAATGGCAACCCACTCCAATACTCTTGCCTGGAAAATCCCATGGATGGAGGAGCCTGGTAAGAGTGGAACACGACTGAGCGACTTCACTTTCACTTTTCTCTTTCATGCATTGGAGAAGGAAATGGCAACCCACTTCAGTGTTCTTGCCAGGAGAATCCCAGGGACAGGGGTGCCTGGTGGGCTGCCATCTATGGGGTCGCACAGAGTCGAACACAACTGAAGCAGCTTAGCAGCAGCAGCAGTTTTAGTTTGGGAAGATAAAAAATTTCTGGAGATGAATGGTAAAGATGGCTACACAACAATACAAATTGTACTTCATGCCAAAGAACACTTAAAAATGATTGGAATGGTGAATTTAATGCTTTGCATATTTTACTATAATTTAAAAAACAATACCAATAAAAATCACCCATTTTTTTACTACTCTGAGATAATGCTAATCTCTATTAGCATTGTGGTATATTCCCTTCTCATCCTATTTATATCAATCTATATGCTAGCTATTTATACAGATAGATGTGTGTGTATATATGTATACATGAATTTAAATATATGTATGTACTTATATAACCATTAGGCTTCCCTGGTGGCTCAGATGGTAAAGCGTCTGCCTACAGTGTAGGAGACCTGGGTTCAATCCCTGGGTGGGGAAGATCCTCTGGAGAAGGAAATGGCACCCCACTCCAGTACTCTTGCCTGGAAAATCCCATGGAGGGAGGAGGCTGGTAGGCTACAGTCTACGGGGTCGCAAAGAGTCAGACACGACTGAGCGATTTCACTTCATGTACTTATATATATATGTGTATGTGTGTATATATATATATACATATATATATATATTTGAATATCTTCATGTGTGTGGCTTTCCCCACTACATTTGAGATTAATTCTTTAGTTTGACTTTGGCTAAACTAAAGGAGGTGAGAATGTTTTTAAAATCCTTAAGTTAGATTAGTAGGGTGTTACCCATTCTTCCTTCCTTCTTTCCTTTTCCTGTCTCTGCTGTTTTTTTTTTTTTTTCTCTACTTTTTTGGGGGGATTGTGGCAAGTAGAATTCTAAGTGGGCTGCAAGATTCCTGACTCCGGAATATACACAACTTCTCCTAGGTATTCAACTGAGCACTAATCTAGCTCCTGCTATAAGGAGATTCTGCCGATATAATGAAATTGACCTTAAAATATGGAGATTATCTGGTTGGGCCTGACCTAATCAGATGATCCTTTAAATTTAAGTCTAGAGGTCAGACACAGGGAGACTTAGAGATTCAGAGCACAGGAGGTTTGACTCAGGTGAAGCACTCCATTGTTGGCTTGAAGACGGAGAGAATGTTGGGGGCAAGGGGTGGCTTCTGGAGCTAAGAACAGCTGACAGCCAGCTAGGAAACACAGACTCCAGGCTCACAACTACAGTGAACTGAGTTCTGCCAATGACCTGAATGAGCCCAGAAAATCGTCCAGAGTCTCAGATAAGAGCTCATTCCACTGGCATCTTGATTTCAGCCTTGTGATAGACCCAGCAGATGGTCTAGCCAGGCTGGGCCAGATCTGACCCATGGGACTGTCCACTAATAAATGAGGGATATTTAAAGCCATCAACTGTGTGGTAATTTGTTATGGATAATAGAAGACTAATACAGAGACATACTTGTGTTTGTAAGGTGTGTGGCTGTGTGTGTGGTGGGGTGGTGCTGGGCGGGGCAGCAGGGTACACACAGCTAGTTTGTTGAAGCTTAGATTTCACATGATCCACTGAGGTTTTATGGGTTGGTTATCTCTCATCCAAGGACTTTACAGAGACACTTTATGGGTTGGTTATCTCTCGCCCAAGGCCTTTACAGGGTCACTTTATTTATATTTGCTTGTCTAATACCTCTATTAAATATATGATCAGACTCATGATTAGACTAATTTCACAGATTAGGAAACTGAAGCACAGAGGCATTGCCATGGTAGCATAGCTGGTGTCGGTGATGCTACTGAAACAGAGACCTGAGTATGCGAACTGCCTTCCCCTTCTATACCACAGAGCTGTCAGCACTTTGGGGTAACTTCACTGTTAAATAACTTGGGTAATGAATTTCACTTATAAATCCAATGAGGCCAGAGAGGGAGGTGATAAATTAGGAAATGAAGGAAAAATGAGGAGTTTAAATATCAGCTTCTTTCAAGGCCCAAGCTGTGTCCTGCCTTCTTTGGGGGATGCCAGCCCTTCTGACCTCAGCTCCCCATGACCTCCCCCTTGTTTATTCCTTTGCTGTGGTTCCCACCCATTTGGCTCCAGAGGCTCTGCCCATGCTCTGTAGGTGCTCAGCTCCTGCATGTGCCTGAGCATCCTGTCAGCTCCTCCAGGGTAGGCATGTGTGAGCATGCTGAGTCACTTCAGTCACGTCTGACTCTTTGTGACCCTACGGTTCTGTAGCCCACCAGGCTCCTATATCCGTGGGATTCTCCAGGCAGGAATACTGGAGTGGATTGCCATGCACTCCTCCAGGGAATCTTCTCTGCCTAGGCATTAAACCCGTGGCGCCTGCACTGCAGGCAGATACTCTACCATCTGAGCCACTGCTGAAGCCCTGTCTGGGGTGGTGGCTGGGTTTTGCTCTTTTTTGAACCCATAGCATTGCAGCATCTTACAAGCAGGGCCTGGCATGATCCTACAGTGACTGACAGTCAGGGAAATATTGCTGAAGAAGTAAATGGAGCAATGGCCTCTTCTATTACCCTTAAGACATTTCCCCAACCTCACCACATTCAGTGCAGATGCTCTAACTTGTGGTCAAAGCTAACTCCCTTGGTCTGGGCTCTTGAAGACTTTGCGGCGCACTGTTTCTTGGTGCATGGTTGTGTGTGTGATTATTCCCCCTGTGCCATCCACATCGTGTAGAGCAGACTTGTTTGAAAGCGCCAGCTTATCTCATCCAGGCTGGGGGGTGACATGTGGAAGCTGACTTGCTCTTTCTTTGGCGCCCCTGCCCTGTCATAGCCTTGACTAGATGGAACTTAGTCAGCAAAATAACTGTCTCTTATACACATCTAGATGTGTATAAGAGACAGGCCATGCACTCCTCCAGGGAATCTTCCCTGCCTAGGCATTAAACCCGTGGCGCCTGCACTGCAGGCAGATACTCTACCATCTGAGCCACTGCTGAAGCCCTGTCTGGGGTGGTGGCTGGGTTTTGCTCTTTTTTGAACCCATAGCATTGCAGCATCTTACAAGCAGGGCCTGGCATGATCCTACAGTGACTGACAGTCAGGGAAATATTGCTGAAGAAGTAAATGGAGCAATGGCCTCTTCTATTACCCTTAAGACATTTCCCCAACCTCACCACATTCAGTGCAGATGCTCTAACTTGTGGTCAAAGCTAACTCCCTTGGTCTGGGCTCTTGAAGACTTTGCGGCGCACTGTTTCTTGGTGCATGGTTGTGTGTGTGATTATTCCCCCTGTGCCATCCACATCGTGTAGAGCAGACTTGTTTGAAAGCGCCAGCTTATCTCATCCAGGCTGGGGGGTGACATGTGGAAGCTGACTTGCTCTTTCTTTGGCGCCCCTGCCCTGCGTTCACCTGGACATACCACTCTTCTGCAAATTGTGATCAGCTCGAGAGATGAAGACTGCATGCTGAAGAATTGATACTTTTGAACTGTGGTGCTGGAGAAGACTCTTGAAAATCCCTTGGACTGCAAGGAGATCAAAGCAACCAATCCTAAAGAAAATCAACCTTGAATGTTCGTTGGAAAGACTGATACTGAAGCTGAAGCTTCAATACTTTTGGCTCTGATGTGAAGAGCCAGCTCACTGGGAAAGACTGTGATGCTGGGAAAGATTAAGGGCAGGAGGAGAAGGGGACAACAGAGGATGAAATTGTTGGACAGCATCATCAACTCAATGGACGTGAGTTTGAGCAAACTCTGGGAGATAGTAAAGGACAGGGGAGCATAGTGTGCTGCAGACCATGGGGTTACAAAGAGCTGGACATGACTGAGCGACTGAACAACAAATAGCTAGAGATGTCTGCCCACCATCCAGGAGTGTGCACAAGGCCCTGTGACACCTCAGTATCTTGGCCAAGAAAGAGAGGTTGATTCCTAAGTCCTGAGTCCCTGACTTAGGGCCTGTTCCTATCATCTGCTTATTTATCTGAGGACCACTGCCTTTTCCCATGACTCCAGACTGGCTTTCCCTGCTCCCTGGAAGGCTAGATTCTACCTTCATCCACTAATATGTGCTTGTCATTCCAGCCTGCATAGCATAATTGTGTCCCCAAATAACCTATCCATCCCCTAGTAAATATGCTCATTCATTAGAAAAGAAGGGGTTGTATCCTTGGAGTCCGCCTGAAGTCCAGTGGCAGGTTTCATCTTACAGAGTGATGGAATTAGAGAAGAGAGCTCTGGTGACTTGGAGGACAGGTGACTGCGGAGGTTTCCACGGTTCCCTAAACTGGAGTGAACTCTCTAGAGGCAAGCAGCTGAGGCTGGAGAGAAAGGATGGGCAGAGCCAGGGACCCCCACTTGAGCACCGGTGACTGTATGGTCTCTGCACTGGAGCCCAGGCAGGAGGCTTTGGGGAGGGTGGGAGGAAACCATAGCCTCAGCACTTCTGAGCAAGGGAGGAAAAAGATGCAAATGGGCAGAAGATTTGACGGGGCAGAGGCAGAGAGCAGAGTGGATAAGTGGGGCTTGCCTAGTGGAATCAACTTGGAATCCTTCCTTTGTTTGTGGAGTGAGTGTCCTGGAGATACACAATCTGAGCTTGGGAACCCTAGTGTGTAGAGGGGTTTGCCTAACATCTTGATCTACTTTCCTAAACTTTTTGGATGGAGAAAACCCCCAAGCCCCTGTGCCAAGCCATTTCCCCTTCTATTTGTTAAACCCATCTGCAGTTCAAGGGAAATCAGATTCATGTGTTTTCAATTCATTTACACTTAACTTATTAAAATATTGCTTTGTAAGAGCTATTTGATGTCCAGGAAGCCATTTGTGTCTCTTAAATAAATCTTTAAAGTCCCTTTTTCTTAGAAACAGGAAATTGCATTTTGCCAAATGCAAATTAACTTGCACCTCATAAAGTTCAAGTTGAGCTCAAAACATATACTGTATGAGGGTCGGGTGGGTTTCAAACTTGGCAAGCTCTCTCAAGGTTTAATCGAAACCAAAAGACAGCAATTGCAGGATCCAAGGACATTCCAAAGGATGGTATTATTGTAGTCTGCCAGGAGAATGTTAAATTTACATGCAACCTCATCTCAGTTACTCAGCAGTGGATTATTAGTTCTCCTTCTCTTGCTCCTCCTTCCTCAGCCCTCTTTGCTTCCAGCCAGATTCAGAAGATAAAATTAAGGGCATTCCCCCACCCACTTGGTCAAGAGAACTGGGGAAAGTTAGGGTGGGGTCCATTGGGCTGAGTCTTTGGTTTCAGATTTTATTTGACTTGGTTCCCCCTGAACTCCAGAACCAAGAGACTTCCTCCTCACAGTGCCTAGACTTGGACTCCATTCTCTCCTGGCCCATGTGGAGCAGGGAGTGCATGTTACATATGCACAGACCCTGAAGCTTTACAGACCTATTTTCTCCTCCTCTGTCAATGCTGTCTGAGTTGGGCAGAGAGTATTAGCTTCATTTTACATATGAGAAAGGGAGGGTCATGAGAGGTGACTCACACAAGGTCACAAGCAGAACCAGGTCATCTCCTTCTGAAACCATGGCACCTGGTTTCACCTGTGCCATGCAGAGGGAAGAGCCTCCCAGAATGGCCAGCCCAGACAAATAAAATGTTAAGAGAAGGAAACAGTTGCACCAGAGGTCTGTGTGGTATTCTGCTGAGTTCCATCAATGTATCTTAAGGACTCAGCCTATGCTTGGCCATGTGCCAGGTCAGAGAAACGCAGATATGAATAGTACATGATCTCTGCACCCTAGTTCAGTGGGGAGACAGGTGCGTAAGTAATAACTTGAACAGACTATGGTCAGTGTCATCACTGTGGTGTGCAGAAGGCATTCTAGAGGAACTCAGGAGGGGTGCTCAGCCCAGTCTGGGAGTTCTGGAAGGCTCCTGGGCACCAGGAAGGCACTAGGAACCAGCAAGGTGCAGCCAGGGGAAGTAGAAGAGGGGGGGGCACTCTAGAGTGAAAGTGTGGAGCTGTAGAAACAGCGCAGTAGAAGTGGGAAATTCCAGGTAGCCTGGGATTATTAGAACATAAAAGCACAAAAAGAAGTGGGTGGGCAGCTGCCAGACTGCACTAGTTTTTATCTGCCAGGCTAAGGAGCTTAGATTTAATCTTGAGTCCCAGAGGTTCTCAACCTTTTCTATTGGGCCCTTTGGAAATCTGATGAAATCTATGGACCAGATTTTGCTAAGAAAATGTGTATCTTCATGTACACAAAATCATGACTGCAGTTTGGAGAGATTCACCTGTTTTCTGAAGCCAGGCTAAGAATCTTTTCTTCCTTGCTTAGGCAATAGAGAACTACTGACAAATGTTATGCAGGAGAGTGGGATGGTTCTTGCATTTCAGAGTGACATTCTCCCTATAATATAGAAACAGATTGGAAGGAAAGTAAGACTAGAGATAGGGAGACTGGTGAGAAGGTCAATGCAACAACTGAAGAGAGAGATGGTGGAGACCTCAGAAGGTCAAGAAGCTTCCCTGGGAAGAAGGTAGCAGAGTAGTGGCCATGGTCTTGGTTGCAGAATCAGTCCCTTTCAGATAGAGAACTTGGTCCTGAGAACAAGTCTGGAAGGACATTTCAGGTCACCAGTGGGACCAGTAAGAGCTGGAGGACCCCAAATAGTCAGGGAGATAAAGCAAAAGAGATGAAGAGAGCATAAAGTTAATATAAGACTTGTGCCCTGTTTTCCCGATGAATGGTAATATGCTGGGGTTTACTCATGGCTCCAAATTCTGGGCAAAATGTTTGCTGTATACATTACTCTGCCAATTGGATAGTACCCATAGATCCTTTGTATGTGATGCAGATATTTCATAATTGAAAAGTAATTTTTTACTTTGGATTTTAAAATAAACTCCAGTAATGTTGAAATAAACATTGAGACTTCCAGTAATATTAGGGAGAAGGAAGAGTTCTTCATGGTGGTGCGTGAAGGCTATAAAAATGTCTAGGACCTCCTGATTCAGAGAAGCATAATTGCCCATGGGCCCTGAACGCTGCCCTGTTAAGTCCTACATAATGTTTGGGGAGTGAATTACTCAAGAAGATAAGAGAAGAGAAAAGATGGAAAAGAGAGAGAGGGAGAGTGGATCACTTCACCTGTACCTGATCGGTGACAATTGAGGCTCCAAGAGATTTCACAATCACCTAAGAGCTCATAGTCTGTGTTAGGGTCAAGATTCAAATTCAGATGGCATGATTCCTAAGGCAAGTGAATTTCTTTTTCCCTAATTGTGTCCTGGATTGTAGCTTTCCAAACTGCATTCACCTCACCTGATACCTCAGACTACTGGGAGCTCAACTATGCTTATAGACCCTGCATTTTCCCAGAATGCTTATCAGGAGGTTAAGCGTGATGGTGCCCCACAATCTGCAAGTTCAGGTCTTATATTGTGTCAGTTGAAAACCTCATTTTCTCCATGGTTCCTGGAGAAAAAGAGAGAAAAATTTGAATTATTGACGCTTTCTCCTGCTGACCTTCTCCACAACTCAACAAGAGATGGAGGTGAGATCCATCACTATCTCAGTAATCAAGCTATGATCTCTGTGAAGAAGAGAGGTTAGAGTGTGGAGCTACTTGGTCCAGGTTAATAGGACTATTTCCTTGCTGATGTAGTAAAAGCAAAATCTTCAGGGCCTCACATATGAGCCAAGTAAGCAAAGCACCAACTTCCCCATTGCCTGCCTGGGGTCAATGTGAATTCATCCAATTGGCCACATAAAGGAAACTGATGTTATCAGAGCATGTTTGCCCTTGTACCCTGAGGGTACCCCCCACACTGCCCTGGAATTCTGAGATGTTCTCAGAACTGGGGATATCTGTGGCTGGAACAAGACCCTCTGTCATTTGGTTTCACTAGGAGGAAATGAATGAAGTTAAGAATGGAGAAGGATGAGGTGGAAAACACTTTCCAGAAATGTCCAGGAAAGAAGCCTCTTCTCCTACAAACTCATCCACTTATTCAGTGAGGTTTATGAATGATTAATTCTCAGCTAGGCAACATTCATGGGCTTCCCAGATGGTGCTAGTGGTAAAGAATCCAGCTGGCAATGCAGGAGACACAGAGATGGATCCTAGTTGGATCCCTGGGTCAGGAAGATCCCCTGGAGTAGGAAACGGAAATCCTCTTCAGTATTCTTGTCTAGAAGATTCCATGGGCAGAGGATCCTGGTGGGCTACAGTCCATGGGGCTGAAAAAAGACTGAGCAAGCATATACACAGAGGCACTGCACGCAGCATCAAGGGTTAGACTTGGGCCCTGCCCTCCAGAAACTCACAGGGCTTGGTCCTGGGAAGCCCTGTGAGCTATTTGAATGTCTGGGTTAGTGCATATTTCGAGTAGAGTTCAGAATTTCTGGCACATGATTGATGCTTCATAAATGTTTGTTGAATGAAAAGGCACAGTTCCTGCCCACAGAAATATAGATGGGGTGTGGAGAAATAAAGAGATAAAGAGAAGTGAGCCAGAGTGAGGACTTCCACTCAAGAGAATCTCAAGGGTAGTCCCCATTTTTTTTTTAAACTCACATTTATTGGTCTAAAAAAGTCTCATTCTCATGAAATAAAATCAAAGAAATGTGGAAAGCGTAGACATATCTAAAAAAGAAAAGTTCACTTATAATCACAAGATCAATAGAAGATCATGAATGGAGCCCCTTAACATGAAGATACAATTTGTTATCTTGAAAAGATAATTAATTTTATTAGATGTTCATTAAACACCTGTCCTGGTTTGGCCTAGCCACTGGAGGCTGTTTGGAGCCTTTTGTGATGAAGGATGGGAATATGGAATTGATGGGGCAGCTGATCTCAGATGGGCTCGAGATGCCTGATTGTGTGTGAGTGTCCCTGGAGAATGTGGGCTGCATCGAGACTCCAGCTCTGGGTTTTCTGCTATCCCAGGGCTGGTATCTCTGAAGCAGCTGTTGGGCCACTGACTATATGCCCAGATAAAGTCCTGTTTTCCCAACTGGTCCTGGCAGGCTTGATAAAGAGAAGGAGGTCAAGGTGGTCCTCCCTAGCCTGATGCCCAGTTCCTTAAGCCTAATGAGCCCTCTATACTGACCCACCATCCTGAGTCTGGAATCTGTTCTGATAAAATCTGTTACAAAGTCAGGACATTCTGCTTTGCAGTTTTCCAAAATGGGCTTCTGATCAGGAGAAGAACCTGATGATCTGCCGAATACAGAGGACAGCCCTAGTGGACTGGCTTCTTGTTTACATCATGATAACGGTGGGGAAGACCAGGGAAAGAGATGTCTACTGATCAAGCAGTCTGCTAGACAGTGATTGCAAACCAAGTGGCTGAACTCTGAAGGTCCCAAGAACCCCTCCAGTATCTGCTGTTTGGAAGAGAGGAGAGCAGGAAAGAAGAGATGGGAGGCCAAACTCCAGGTTCTCAATCCATGCCCACCAGACCACCACATTCACTTTCACCTACTCTACACCCTGGGCTTCCATGGCAGTTCCCCTTTGGACAAAGGACCCTGTGGATAAAACACATTTGAAAAGCTTTGCTCAGCAGTGATGGTCCCTGCAGAGCAGTAAGACAGCCCAGTCCTTAAGGATTCAGCTGAGAAAGGACATCCTGTGCCAGGAAGAGACCGTGAGCTCAACACCTTGTCTGCCACTGGCACCTGAGGGGATTGGGAGCAGGAGGCTGGGGCCAGAGCAGACCTAGGTCGGCTGTGTTTGAGGATCCCTGCCACGGTCTCCCTGGAAAATGCACTTCCTCATTTCCTGGCATTTTCCTCACTGGCATTATTCTTACAATATCCCTTTAAGGTATTCAGAGCGCTGATACATCATATGTCTAGTGGTCAACAGAGGCAAATACAGACATTCCCCTGCCCCATTCATTCCATCTTGATGGATCTGCTTCTGTTTGATGCCGGTTATGCCCTGTTTCTGGACCTCTGACCTTGAACACTAAACTTATTTGCCTTCACTTGATTGTAGACTCTTGACTCTTTCTCACCCTCACACTCTGCAAACATGGCTGCTTTAAGAAGAGACTTTGCTCTATCTCTGGTTGTATGCATGAATGCATGCTAAGTCACTTCAGTCGTTTCTGACTCTTTGTGACCCCATGGACCATATCCAGGCTACTCTGTTCATGGGATTCTCCAGGCAAGAATACTGGAGAGGGTTGATATTTCCTTCCCTGGGGACCCAGGATTGGGTCTCGAACCAGGGATTGAATCCTGGTTCATGCATTGGCAGGTGGGTTCTTTACCACTGGCGCCACCTGGGAAGCCCTAAATCTGGTTGGTTGGCCCTAAATCTCATACCCGCTACCTTTCATAGCATGACTAGAAACCTATTGCTTCTCAGCTCAGTCCTGACAAAAGTCTGGAATTGTCCAGAAAGAGCTTTACTAAATGCTGTAGCAAAACAAAAAGGAAACAAAGAAATCACAGCAGCACAAAATGATTGATTTCAGCAAACTCAAATTCCTTATTCTAATTCTTCCCACAGAGTGGCTTTGCTGGTACTGATTCTGGGCTCACTGCCCTGGAGGCCTTTCCTCCCTCAATCCCAAGATGGCTGGGAGGCGTGGTGGCATTCTCTTTCCTGGAAGTGATTTCTTCATCTTGTTGCTGCTCTGGCCCCGGGTCATCACCTCCAGCTCCAGGTCGTGCTGCTGCTGCCCTGGTTATGCATCCCTGCCTCTTGGAAGGCAGCTCCCTTCTGCAGTGCCAACCAGTCTTCTTGAGGCCGCTGCTGACATGCAGTTGCTTCCTGTACCCTCCCAGTGGGCAGGTGACCTCCCCGGCTCCCTGAAGTCTTCCCCCTCCCTCTTACCTCCTAGTGCCTTTTGCCATGAAAGTTTGCTCATATAAAGAACATTCACTCACTCATTCACTCAACTTGACGAGCTGTTTTAACCTCCTTGTTCTAGCCTTTGTTTCTATATTTTTTATTTTATTATCCTCTCAAACATTTAAAAATGAGTACATTGTTTTGGAATTTGTTCTTTGTTCTGTCAAGTTGTGTCTGACTCTTTGGGACCCCGTGAACTGTAGCATGCTAGGCTTGCCTGTCCTTCACACTATCTCCTGGACTTTACTCATATTCATGCCCATTGAGTCAATGATGCTATCTAACTATCTCATCCTCTGTCATCCCCTCCTTCTTTTGCCTTTAGTCTTTCCCAGCATCAGGGTCTTTTCCAGTGAGTCAGCTCTTTGCATCAGATGATCAAAGTACTGGAGCTTCAGCATCAGTTCTTCCAATCAATATTCAGGGTTGATTTCCTTTAGAATTGACTGGTTTGATTTCCTTGCAGTCCAAAGGACTCTCAGGAGTCTTCTCCAACACCAAAATTCGAAAATACCAATTTCTTGGCACTCAGTCTTCTTTATGGTCTGACTCTCACATGTATACGTTCAGTTCAGTTCAGTTCAGTCGCTCAGTCATGTCCGACTCTTTGCGACCCCATGAATCGCAGCATGCCAGGCCTCCCTGTCCATCACCAACTCCCGGAGTTCACTCAGACTCATTTCCATCAAGTCAGTGATGCCATCCAGCCAGCTCATCCTCTGTCATCCCCTTCTCCTCCTGCCCCCAATCCCTTCCAACATCAGAGTCTTTTCCAATGAGTCAACTCTTCTCATGAGGTGCCCAAAGTACTGGAGTTTCAGCTTTAGCATCATTCCTTCCAAAGAACACCCAGGGCTGATCTTCAGAATGGATTGGTTGGATCTCCTTGCAGTCCAAGGGGCTCTCAAGAGTTTTCTCCAACACCACAGTTCAAAACCATCAATTCTTCAGTGCTCAGCCTTCTT